>SNQJ01S0130490.1:26561-44669 GCA_010110895.2 Picea sitchensis
CCACTTGTCCACTTAGTAATTTCTCCATTAACTTTATTATTTAAATAATTTCTTTTGTATCCACTTTGACTTATAGTACACTCATCACTTCACTTTATTATTTACCTTCTAAAATATCTTAAACCACTTTCCTTATTTTAGGGAGTTCTCCATTAACTTTATTATTTAAATAATTTATTTTGCATCCTCTTTGACTTATAGTACACTCATCAGTTCACTTTATTATTTAAATAATTTCTTCTTTGCAAGAACTTTGACTACTTTGACCTTTTAGGGATTCTAGATGACTTATGAGGGTTCTCCAACTTCACATAACCATAATTCTCTAACCGTGAGGAGTTATGTGACGTTCCACGTACCACCAAAAATGGCATGCCATGTATTATCCATATAGAATAGTCTTACCATATCATTATACATCAAAACACATACCATTATCCATCAAACACAATTGGGTCCATTGCCCAAACCTTTGTGCTACTGAAATTTTCTACCGGACTTTCCTCAAGGGTTGACATCAATGACAACCAACCTTAATCAACATAATGTCAGCTCCATGTTGCTCTCAACTGAACCTTTGAAGCATTCCTTATACATAATCCTTGTAGAACTTATTTCCTATGTGACCTGACACCTTGACCCATGGAGGAATTTTCCCTGAGTGTCCTTTTCTTGCACATGTCTCCTTGCTCTAATAAATAGTATGTTCCTTTCCCTTGGAACTAGTATGCTTACAACACTTGTTCCTCCTTTGTAAGGTAGCATTATTTTATTTTCTTTCAAGCTCTTAAAAACTTGAAAAAGACAAAAAAAAACAAATATTCCAAAAAGAGGGTACGGGAAATNTATTCATTCTTTTTTTAGCAACACAAAGAGTCACCCTTGGACAAAGCACATCCTTTTGTTTGTTCATCAATCATTGGGATCTAGTATGACCTTAGGAAGTTTTTGTCGCAACATAGAGTTGTGTCCTCCTTCGTTTGGTTACTCTTCCAAACACATGGAGAGTTTGCGTTGCCTCCTGCATCACAAAATTATGTCAATATCATGCTGCCTAAGTCTGATCATATTTCGTGCTCTTGTCAAAAGGAAGTTTCACTCAACTTGAGATAACCTTTCTATAGTTTGTCTCTTGACCTTCATGAGTCATCCATCCTGTGAGTCCAGTCAGGTCTAGATTCAAAATCGACAAAGTTTCTGCTTGATCATCAAGATCCTCATGTATTTTCCCGACGAGTTGTCGAAGACCTCAGGGTAGTGATTTATACACTCCCATTGTACTCCTACCTGATTTTGGAAGATATTGATGTTGTTTCTCGAGCTATGAAGACCTCATCTCCATCCATTGGGTGTCACTGGCTTCTTGAATATGGGTACTATACTTGTATATCTTCGATTGATTTTGAGATGTAGATCCACTGTGTATTGTTTGCGGCTACACTTTATATAGCTATATGACATGGATCTGCAAGTGCATTTGATTGGAATCCATGATTTAGTTCATCCCGAGCATGGGTATCCCACCTTAGATAGAAAATTTTTGTTTTATAGATGGTACCTCTCGAACTCTGGCCCGGGGCTCACTCGATCTCGTACATTGGTAAATATATTGTAATGTATTTCGTCCATCAGTTTCTCTTCTGACCTCACACATTAAGGGGCATCTGTTGTAGCCCTAAAATTCCCTACTCATGCATACATGGCCTTGGACCTCTTACTTGCATATTTTTTTAAAGCACTATTGAGAAGCTCTTCTTAAAAAACCATTTTTTAGAAGATGTACACACCTTCCACCATTACATCCCATGTACATATGCTTTTTGCACCACTACAACTCGCGTGCATAAGATTTCTACACCATTACAGCCCGTGTATGCTTGCAAAAGTTGCAAAAATTAAAAAGCTTCTAGGAAGTCGTTGAAATTCACAGGCTATTGGAAGTTTCCCAACCAATTCACCTGCTATGGCTCATCACACAACCGAATAACCATCCTTTTGTCATATAAAAGGAGGTGTTGGGGTCTCATTTCAAATCGAAGCATAAGAATAGTGAAACTATGCCCAATTTCACTTCCCCTCCTTTCCCAATCTTTTTCTACCTTTTGTGTGATATTGCCTCAACATTCCCTCAACAACCCCTTCTTCCTCTATTCAATCTATTCCCTTCCATGAGGTGATCAGAAAATGGAGAGAAGAGGCCTATTCAAGGTGCACTTGGAGCATTGTAAAGAGGAGCTTGGACCAGATTCATGAAACGATGGCTGACACAGATTGTAAGTTTAAGTCTTTGTTTGATGAATAAAAGAATCTCTTTTCCCTATCCCAAATGACGATGTTTTGTGTATTTTCATTGATTTGTACTTAAAATTTGATATCTAAACCTAACTCATGAATATAATAGCATGCTTGTAGTTATTATTTGCCTATCTTTTGATGCAGGTCAGCATTGGGAGGAGACATGAAGTTGTTGGAATTACAGAGTTTGAGGAGATCATCACCAGACGTGGGATCAAAGGTATAGTTACCTGGTATTCTCTCTTATTTCTTTATTTTCATTTGTTTTGGTATGTTTTGGGTAGAGTAGAAAATAGATTAAATTTTAGATGGTCATTCACTCTGTCTACATCTTAAACCCTGGCGTAGTTAAAGGGGGGATTTTCCCTCTAGCACATGCGTAGGGATTTCTCCCTGTGTTGTGTTCCAAGGACCTTGGTTGGGGATGCCTCCATCCGATCCACTTGGAGTAGGCACAAAACATTTCCCGGGGTTCCATTGAGTATGTAAGGGGTTCCCCCTACCGACACTCCTTGCAAGGGAAACGATCCTTGCGAAGGATTTCAAAGACCCTGTGTGGAGTATACTCTAGTTGTCGCTCCCTGTGAAGGAATGGTACCTTGCACCGGGTTCTATTGAATAAAATTGGGGTTTCCCCCAGTCGGGAAAGAGACTGAAGAAAAAATGTTATTCCTAAATGCACCAAACAAGGATGACGACATAGATCACACTGGCGTTGTATAAGATGAAGGTCCTAAAATAACTCCACTAAAAAAGATATAATTAGTGTTAGGACTAATTGGCTGCTGAAAAGCGCCACTGAGTGAAGGGGACAGAGGAGGTATATGACCCCCATCATAAGGAATAACATTAAAAGGGGCAGTAGTGCTCGTGGTTGACCCTTGCAAGGGAGTGTTAGAGATCCCTACTCCTAGACCCATGTTCTGTAAAGTAGAGTAAGTAAGGAATGAATTTGTATCAAATTCAGGCATCCCATATGAGAAGGGAGCACCTGTTGTGTTCTGAGTGAAAGAAATAGTGTTCGAAGTCGTTAAAGGTATTGGACCACTTCCATAAATCATGGGTGTCAGGAAAATTGTGGTATTGATCGACGAAGGTGGGGGAGGAGGTGCTATTCCCCCTCTAGTAGTAGTTGTAACATGAGTACGGGGACTCTCAGACAAAGTAGAATCATTCGCTTCCATTTTCACTTGCCAAACAAACTCGAACTCAGAAGATGTCACCTAAGGAGGGAAAATATGGATTAGGATAGGCATCGACAAGTCAGTGATCAGAGGCTTTGTTGGCCTGAAACCTTCAGTCTTGAGGTAAGTAACGATGGATTCCTCCGGTGCCAGAAAGTCTTCTCTCAGAGTAGGCTTGGTTACAGTTTCCTGTAGCCTGGTCACTTCGAACGATCCTTCATGATCAAGTCTTCGCCTCAACGGTGGCAGGGGTGGTTACAAAGTAGTCAACGATAGGCCTTGAATCCTTTGCGACCAACAGAGTTGTTGGTCTTCCACTTTGTGAAATGATCAAAAAACACAGTAAGGTTTAACTAGAACCGAACAAAAATCACACACTAAAAGTTTCCTAAATATAAATCAAGCAGTCGACTAACTAGTGGGAAGCACAATTATGCCAATCGACACTAGAGAAACTAACCGGTGCAAGTGAAACTCGAACACTGAATCACCCTTTAGGTATACTCTACGAAGCGTGATCCGACGTCCACCCTAGGTACCATGGTATACCCCCGTAGTCACATGTATAAGTCTGTAAAATATAGGAAACTAAGTTATCAACTCCTAGTTAGTCACCAAGCGGGTACAGTCGACAGTCGAGCAGATCGTAATGAACAAGATAACAATTTTTAAGCCCTTCAAGGGTACCTAAATAAATTGGTCTGGAATAAAAATGAGGGTCTCAAACGGATTTGAGGTCCACGAAACTCTGTAGGAAAATACGATCAGTATTGTTCCCGAGAAACACCCTCAATACACAATACCCACTACGTTTGGCCAGACTTTGGAGGGGTTATCTCCACCACCTTTCCTCATGCGAACTCGTGTTTATCCCCTCTGTTAGAGGGGGGTCCTGTCTAACTCTTACGACATTGGAATTAAGAAACTCCCTATATCAGACTTCAATGTTTGTTTTAAAATGGCCTTGAATAGTTTTCTCTTCACACCTAATTCAAGTCCCTAAAACCCTAAACTAGTCGGTGAACCCTACATACAAAAAGTCTAATATATTTTAAGTTAAGCATTAATTTTAAGGCTTGATTTACACAAAGGATTTGGTCGTGCAACTAATGGTGTTTTTGAAGAGATGAATAAGGAAGAGAACTTTAAACCATTTGAAAGAAAAATGATACTTTGAACTTAAAGCAAAGATTGTAAAACTCTTTGTAAAATTCAACTTTTCTAATCAATGTTTCAATATCTTGTAATTAAAAGTTTCATAAAACGTGCTTTCGTTTGACTAAGAAAAACTACTTGTAGTTTAGGAAATCAAAAATAACTTTGAAACGAAGATTCTTTTCTTCTGTAAATAAACAACCTAGGCTACTTTACCAAACTAAATGAAAGAAAATAAATTCTTTTTTGATTTTTCGAACTGCTTTAACAAGAAAAACTAAAGTAAAAATCTTTTTTGTTTTTCAAAGCAAGAAACAGGAAAAAAGAGAAAATTGAAACCAAGATTGACAGATACCCTAAGCAAACTATGTAAACGCAAGGATTCAAACAAGAAACCAAAAGGAAGATCGAAAACTTGAAATTTCACTCTAAGGCCAAAGACAGAGACTCTGACAATTTCAAGAAAGTCCTAAGAAGCCTAAACTTCTGTCAGGAAAGAGACATACCTCTCTTTGTTAAAAAAAAATTTCAAGACACAGAAACTCGGGTTGTTGCATAAATAGCTTGTGTATTTACGCAGGTTGTCTACTGTGCAGAGCGTGTATGTACACGAGATGAGCAAACGCAGAGCGTGTACTAAGAATTTTCAAAAATAAAAAATACTAGGCAGACTGACAGGGCAAGGAAAACTAGTAGGCACCTTGCAGTGGACCAAAGACCCTTAAAAGACTCAGTAAAATTGACTGAAACTCAAAAGGAAATCAAGAAGCCAATTAAAAATCCCAAAAACCTCCCTCTAAAACCCTAGAGAGACTCCCTAGTGGAGTCGCCAATTCTGCTAGTGGGAAAATCCCTGTCTAACTACACCAGGGTTCTAAGTATAGACAAAGAAATGACTCCCTTAAAAGTCAATCTAATTCCTACACTAACCCAAACATTCCACATATATGAATAAAAAATAATAGAAGAGTAAGTCATAAGCATTACCTTTGATCCAAATGTTGGATGTTGACTTCCTCAAGCTTCGTTGCTTCCTTGGATGTTGGTCTCCTCCCAAAGATGACCTGCATCAATGCTTAGGAAAACATAACTACAAAAATTCTATCTCTACTCATCAATTAGGGTTATATATAATTCATTATGAATAAACCAAATAAAAGACATAAATATGGCATTTGGGACAAGGAAACATATTCTTTTATTCAATATTCAAAGATTGGAAATTACAACTTTTGTAGGTCAATGCTCTGCGAACCTGGTCCAGGCTCCTCTTGACAATGTTCCAAGTGCACCTTCCAAATTCATTCTCTCACAATATGCTGATCACTTGAAGAGAAGGGAATGGATTATATGGAAGAAAAGGGATAGAGAGGGAATGTTGAGGCAATAACTCAAGAAAGGCTGCAAATACTTGGGCAAGGAAGGGAAGGGAATTTGGGAAGTTTTTCACCGTTCTAATGCTTGATTATGGAATGAGACCCCGAGACCTCCTTTTATATGAAAAAAGGATAGTTATTTAGTTTAGGGATGGGATATAGCAGGTGAAATGGTTGGGAAACCTCCAATAACATGTTAATTCCACCAAATTCCTTGCAACTTTTTATTTTTTGCAACTTTTGGAGGTATACGCGGGGTGTTTAGTGTGAAAATAGTGTATGTACGTGGCATGTATAGCATGCATCAAGTGTATGTACATGGGTAGTAGTGCAGCAAAGCGCGTACATGCTCCAAAAAATGGTTTTTTAAATAGAGTTCCTCAACAGTGATTTGGCAAATTATGCAAGTAGGAAGGCCAATTCCATGCATGCATGAGTAGGGAATTTTAGGGCTATAACAAGGGGGGTCCAAGGGGAAATATTCATGGGTATTACTTCAAACCCACTTTATAAAATTATCATTGTGTATAAACCTTCTAATTTATGATGGAGTGTTCCCAAGGCCATTCATTAAACACATGTAATAAGGTTGGTGTGAAAAGTCACATCCCATAGTTATGAGAACATGGGAGATGACTACAATCAACATTGGGGAGTGTGAGAGTCAACTTGCATGGAGGAAAAGGAAAATTTGTATGGGAAAGAAGGGCAGTTTTGACATGCAATTTATGGGACAGTAAGGAAAAACAAAGTGTTGGAGATTGAAGGTAGCCATAGTGGGAATGTGCAACATCTTATTGGATTTGTAAATTCATCAAGAAATGGTTTGTTAGTCCTATAGAGTGAGATTTTGTGGGAGAGGCTACCCTACAATAGTGAGCTTGTTGTTGTCAGCTTTTCCTGTTGAAACTGACATCTGTAAAGTCCCCAGGAAGAGATATTCCTAGCCAATCTAGGTTGGAACCATGGAGGGAAGTGGGAAAGTTTGAGAGGTTGTGTGTAATGAAGGGGGATCCCATTCCTCGTGTTGTGTAGTTTGAGGGGAAGAGAGCTGGTGGATAAGGATAGTTGTAGGAGAATTATCTTGTTGTGGGTGTTTTTGGGTTGTGAGTGGACATTAGAGACAACCTCTCTTGTGGACTCATAACCCCAACTCGAGGGTGATTTGTTGCTAGGAGTTGGAGTAGAAAATATTCAATTGGAAGGAATGTCATTCCTCTACAACGAGTTACACATTTGTTGTAAAAGATAAATGTTTTATCTCTATTTTTACGATCTTATTTATGGGATTTGATTGTTGTGCATAAAATATATTATTGAGAGAATTATATGTTGTTTTGTGTATGCATATCTGTATTGAATTCATAATGTTGTTAGATTCATGTTAAATACTGAACACATTTCATTTTATCATGGGATTTATCTATTGCATATTTATTCTGAGTTTAAGCCATTATATGTGGTTGTGTAAATGTTAATTTAGTTCCATTAATGTTTAAATTAATGGTGTTATATGTGTGGGTGTTTTTAGCATGATGCATTGCATCTAATTCAATGGTATCATAATTTTTGTTTATGGGTTTAGTGGTGGGGGACACTACAAAGTGGTATCAAAGCTTAATTTCAACATTGGTCTTATATTTGGCCAAGACTAGTACAAATTTTGGGTAAATTGGTGAACCCGGAGTGAAATCCAAAAATTTATCAACAAATTCAAGTCTAAATTTCCCTCAAAACTGTAAAAGAGATGATTAAGGGCAACAATCTATAGGTCAGAGAGTTAAATTTCACCTGGGAGCTCAAATTTTCCATTTTAATGGTGAGCGAAGAGTATGGATCATTAGTGGGCCATATTGTTTAAAAATTAAAGATCAATGATTGAGATTCATTCACGGGATTAGAGAAGTTTGGAAAAGTTTGACAGATTAATGGTTGAGATATTTTTTTATCTCAAGATCAACAGTCAAAATACATCTCAGAGTTGATCAAAAACTTCGAAGTTCAACGAGATCGCCAAAATAAATTGTTGATCACCAATGGTTAGGTCGAAAAATTTGACGAATTGTTTCATTCGACAAAGAGAAATCATCGATTTTCGGTGGTTAGGTCAAAAAAATCGATGAGATATTTCATTCAAACAAGAGAAATCATTGATCGATGATGGTTGGGATGGAAAAATTGATAAAGTGTTTCATTAAATCAAGAGAAATCATCGATTTCTAGGAGTTAGTGAAATCAACAAAGTGTTTCGTATTACCAAGATAAATCACTAATCGTCGATGGCCAAGCTAGAAAAATCAGCAAAGTGTTTCATCCATCCAAAAGAAATTTTTGATCACCGATGAATGGAAAGAGGAATATGAGGTGTCATGCCACATCCTCATCCATGTGTCATACCAAATCGACATCAACATTTCATGCCACATCAACATCCATGCATCATGCCACATCTGTTGGTTTTCCATGTTAGCATCCATGTGTCATGCCACATTAGCCAAGGAAATCGTCAATTATCGATGGTTGGGTCAAAAAAATTGGCTAAGTGTTTTTTTCACCAAGAGAAATAGTCAATTGTTGATGGAGCAATCGTGGTTCGATGATTTTTTTTAAAAAGTTTGGTTTTCCAAAGAAAATCATCGATTATTGATCATTGATGGAGTTTCAAATGTTTGAGAATGGACAATCCATATTTCTTTCAAGTTGGAGAGCAACTATTGAGATTCATTCATGGGATTGGAAATGTTTAGTGGATCAATAACTGATATTACCCCTGATTTTGAGATTGATGGCTCAAATTTATTCTAGTTTGGGTTTCAGGGCTCAACAAAATCTCATCAAGTATCCTTTTTGAAAATCGTCAATGCAAGGAAATAAGTTAACCGACGATGGAGGAAAATTGTAGATGACAAGCCCGTGTCATATTAACAGGCTACCCAACTCAGATTAATAGGTTGACTGGGTCAGATTAACATGTTGTTACAATAGTGAAAAACAAATTGAAGATGAATTCAACCTATTTTAGAGACCGCTACAACAACAAACCAATTAATTTCTATTAAATTTTTCATGATTTTGAAGGTCATAAACTTGTAGAGGCATTTTGAGGACCTAAACAATATTTTCAAGGGGTCAAAATCCTAAGAAATGTATGTAAATTTGGTACACATAATATATGTTTCTTAAATGAAATAACTCGATAATATATTTCTAATGAGACATCCTAAGCACAAGACAAAGCTCATATGAGAATGCTACAATTGAAACAATATATGGTATAAATTAAGTACCAATTTACTTCCAAATGGCATAAATCCTTTGATCCGGATTATTTTCATCACAAAATGAGAGCAGATATATAATAAATAAATGTACAGAGATATATCATATATCCAATAATATAAAAGAGATATAACCATAAAAACAGAGATATATTAATACACAATTTCTATTAATGAGCAAAATCTACAAAATTGTAGAAATACAGAGTGAAAGACTTGCTATAATGGTGGAAACTTATCTTTGAGAAGAGATGTGACAGATACTTGCATTTGCAATAAGATGATTGTTACAATGAGGCTCCAAAGGCCTTTTTAACATAAGTAAAATCCAAAACCCTAACTTCGAAAGATGAAAATCCAAAAGGTTTGCGATCCCCGATGGGGGTAGTTGATACGTCAACTTCCCAAGGGCGTAAATTTTGCATGCGATCTATGTTTGGGGCACTTGATACACCGTTGGAAAGGTATAACTGAGAAGAATTATTTTCGATTGGCCCAAGATAGTGTCTTTGGCAGCCGCTTGGGCCCCAAATCACCAAAAAATGTCATTTAGGGCCTCAAAACGACCTCGAAAGTTTGGAACCTGAAAAACTGCCGAAAAAATGTCAAGGTGGAAAGCTATTTTTTGAGCCAGTGGAATAGGTGGGTGGTGGCCACTGATATCCACCTAGATAAATCCTCCCTCCTTAAGAATAAATGGTATCCATTGCGTTGAGTTCCTGGGGGAGAAAGGGAAGCGTTTGGTGAATTTGAATCTTGGTGGACTGCTTGCCTTGCTAGAGAAGTTGTGTTGCTTAGCTTGTTGAAGGTTGTCATGAACCTGTGGATGGTTTGAAATTTTTAACCAGTTTGGATACATGATATGAATTTGTGCAGAAGGAATACTTTCACTTTTATTTAATCTTGTTGACCTGATTCTGCTGGACAAAACATGCTTGGACTGAGGCTACATTGGTTGCAGTGTTCTTTTGTTCACCTTTTGAACAAACTGTGAAGAAGATGAATTTTGTAGTATGAGATACTACCTTGTGACACTATTTAGGTGGAACAGTGGTCAGAACTACCTTTGGTATCTTATAGAGATGACCCCCCAGAGTAACAATGACACTACGAGGTTGAGACTCATAGATAGCATGGTGCTTCCACATATATGGTTGGCCCAAAAAAACATCACAGACATCCAATGGGGAAACATTGCATAATACCTCATCCTTGAAGGGATGGATTCCATATGATAATCAACATTGTTGGTTGACACAATGGTCTCCTCCTTGGCGAAGCCACCCGATTTTGTATGGTTGTGGGTGTGATGTCGTCGACAATCCAAACTGTCTGATGAACTTTGCTGAGATGAGGTTCTTTTGGCTTCCTCTATCAATGCTAAAATTCAATGGGGTCCCCTTCACCCACATCTATGAGTGAAAAATGTGCTCCCCCTCTTCAGGATCTGTTGGTTCTTCTGGTTGAATTGTTGCGGTCGTGACAATAGCAGTGGGATCTACGTCGATGATTTGTCTTCTATTAGTATTTTTTGAATCATATTATGAATTAGGGTTTGACTCCTTGTCTTTGATCTCGGCTACCAATGACTATTTTGAGCGACATTCATCGGTGTTGTGCCAGGGGATTTTGTGGAAATAACACTATTTTCCGGTGTCCTTCTTCGTCTTTCCATGACCCTTATTTTCCTATGGCTTGGACTGGTTTTTGGGAGGATTTTTTTTAGGGCCGTCTTTATCATACTTTTCTTGTTGCAGATTTGCAGATCCAAGCTCCCATTTGTTCTGGTGCTTAAATTTCTTCTCGATTTTAACAACATATCGATAAGAAACACCGAGTGATGAGATGTCGAGAAACTCCATTTAAGTTTGGATGTATCTGTGTAGATCCCCACAGAGTATTTGATACCCAACTTGGTGTGCAAGGTATGGAAGCTATTGGTGAACTCCAGAACTTCTTGGCCCCTCTCTTGCCGCAATGTGGTCCATCTCATGTATTGTTCCTCATAATTGCCAACAGGGTAATAATGTTCCTTTACTGCATCCACAAAAAATCGTAAGTGGGCTCGACCCCATATATAACAAACTCCTCTGTGGAACTTTGTTCCCAGTAATTTTCCCACCAATGTTTGACATGGGGGAGATCCTTAAGGAGTGTGATGGTGATCGTTTCCCTATCAGAGAAATTATGAACAAAGAAATAACCTTCTAGCAAATTTAACCATTTTTCTAGGGCATACACATCTATCTTTCCTTCAAATATGGGAATATCAAAATTAACTTGTACCTTGAAAGGTGAGGTGCCTCCAAAGTGGTTGTTTGATGAAGACGTGTCTATTGTTATTGACAACCATTGAAGGATGTAGGAAAAATTATCCATCATTTCATCCCTCTGTCGCGTGAGGGATTGCTCAAGCAACAAATTAATAGAATCTTTTGCTCTATCGTTTTTCTTTTCTTCCACCATGGAGGGTTTCTTGGGCATGCGAGAGATATTTTCCTCAAGAGAGACAAGCTCGAGACCGAAATTTCTATACTCTGACCTCATCGGGGACATACACTAAAAAACGATCAAGAGTGGCCTACTCTGATACCACTGATCTGGATTATTTTCGGCATGAAATGAGAGCAAAGATATAATAAGGAAATGTACAAAGATATATCAGATATCCAATAATATAACATATATATAACCATAAAAAAAGAGATACATTAATACACAATTTCTATTAATGAGCGAAATGTACAAAACTGCAGAAATACAGAGTGAAAGACTCGCTAGAATGGTAGCAACTTATCTCTGAGAAGAGATGTTACGACTACTTGTATTCGCAAGAAGATGATTTTTACAATGAGGATCCAATGAAATTTTTAACATAAGTAAAATCCAAAACCATAACCCCGGAAGCTGAAAATCCAAAAGGTTTGTGGGCCCCGATGGGGGTAATTGATACGTCAACTTCCTGAGGGTGTAATTTTTGCATACGATCTCCGTTTGGGGCACTCGATACACCATCGAAAAGGTATAACCGAGAATTACAATTTTCAAATGGCCCACCCATTGATTTTATAAATCAATTGGGCTCCAAATCCCCAAAAATGTCGTTTAGGGTCTCAAAACTACCTTAGAAGTTTGGAACCCGAAAAATTGCCAAGGTCGAAAACTATTTTTTGATCCAATGGAATAGGTGGGTGGTGTCCACCGATATCCACTTGGATCAATGCTCCCTTCTTAGGAATCAATGGTATCCATTGTGTTGATTTTCCGGGGGAGAGGGGAAAGCATTTATTGAATCTGAATCTTGGTGAGGTTCTTACCTTGCTAGAGAAGTTGCACTTCTTTACTTGTTGAAGACTGTCATGAACCTATTGTTGGTAGGGTTGAATCTGTTCAACCAACCCATTGTATCTTGGCTTGACTAGGAAGTGTGTAGGTACCATTGTAGGTGAAGAAACAATATATTCTTTCTCTTCTGCAATATGATTTTGTTGGAAAGAAAGGTCTTGGGCCAAGGCTGCAGTGGTTTCAATGTCCTTGTGTTCACCTTTAGAATAGATTGTGAAGAGGCTGAATTTTGTAGTATGAGAGATTACCTTCCGACACTATTTTGGTGGAACAATAATAAGAACTACCTATGGTATTATATAGACATGACCCCCCAGAGTAACAATAACACTACGGGGTCAAGAATCATAAGAATCATGACATTTCCACATATATGGTTGGCCCAAAATAACATCACATACATATAGAGGGGTAACATCACACAATACCTCATAATTGAAGGGTTGGATGCCATAGGACAGGCAACATTGCTGGCTGACATGAAGATATCATCCCTAGCGAAGCTAATCGATATTGTATGGCTGGGGGTGTGGTGTTGTCGACAATCCCAACTGTTTGACGATCTCTGTCGAGATAAGGTTCATCTATATTTTGATATCAACAATGAAATTCAATGGGGTCCCATTCAACCACATATGTGAATGAAAGAGGCGCTCCCCCTCTTCAGGATATGCTGGTTCTTTTGGTTGAATTGTTGTCGTCGAAACAACAGTATTGGGGTCTGCATCGATGATCTGTGTTCTCCCATTATTTTCTAAATCAGATTATGAATATGGGTTCGACTTGTTTACTTTGATCTCGACCACCAAAGACTATTTTGAGCGACATTCATCGGTGTTGTGCCAGGGTATTTTGTGGAAATTGCACCACTTTCTAGTGTCATTCTTCATCTTTCCTTTACCCTTCTTTTAATGTGTCTTGGGCTGGTTTTTAGGAGGCTGTTTGTTAGGGCCATATTTATCATGATTTGGTTTTTGAGGATTTCAAGACCCGAACTCTCGTTTGTTCTAGTGCTTAAATTTCTGCTCGATTTTAACAACATATCGATAAGCAACACCTAGTGATGAGATGTCTATAAAATCCATTTAAGTTTAGATGTATCTGTGTAGATCCCCACAGTATTTCAGAACCAAATGTCACTCAAAGTATTTGATACCTAGCTTGGTGCACAAGGTACGGAAGGTATTAGTGAACTCTGACACTTCTTGGCCCCTCTCTTGCCACAGTGTAGTCCATCTCATGTACTGGTCATCATAGTTTCCAACAGGGTAATATTGTTCCTTGACTGCATCCACAAAAAAATCCTAGGTGGGCTCAACCCCATAGATTCTAGACTCCTTTGTGGAACTTTTCTCCCAGTAAGTTTCCCACTAATGTTTGACATGGGTAAGAGACTTAAGGAGTGTGAAGGGGATCTTTTCCCTGTCCAAGAAATTATGAATAGAGAAATAACCTTCTAGTATATTTAACCATTTTTCTAGGGCATCCGCATCTATCTGTCCTTCAAATATAGGATGATCAAAATTAACTTGTACCTTGAAAGGAAATGTGCCTCCAAAGTGGCTGCTTAATGAAGACGTGCCTGTTTTTATCGACATGCATTGAAGGACGTGGGGAAAATTCTTCATCATTTCATCCTTTTGTCACGTGAGAGCTTGATTAAGAAATAGATTAATAAAATCTTTTGCTCCGTCATTTCTATTTTTTCTGCTATGGAGGGTTTCTTGGGTGTGCAATAGAAATTTTCCTCAATAGATACAATCTCAAGACTCAACTTTCTATACTTTGACCTCGTCGGGGACATGCATTGAACAAATGATCAAGAGCAACTTGCTCTGATACCATTGATCCAGATTATTTTTGGCACGAAATGAGAGAGGATATATAATAAAGAAATGTATAGAGATATATCAAATATCCAATAATATAACAGAAATATATCATAGATATAAACACAGAGATACAATAATACACAATTTCTATTAATGAGCGAAATGTACAGATTGTAAAATTACAGAGTGAAAGACTTGCTAGAATGGTTGCAACTTATCTATGAAAAGAGATGTGATGGATATGCTCATTAACAAGAAGATAATTGTTACAATGAGGCTCCAAAGGAATTTTTAACATAAAGAAAATCCAAAACCCTAACCTTGGAAGATGAAAAGCCAACAATTTTGTGGACCCCGTTTTGGGTAGTTTGGTATATCAAATTCCTGGGGGCATAACTTTGGTATAGGATCTTTGTTTGGGGTGTATGATATCTTGTTGGAAAGTTATCGAAGAGGAGATTCATTTTTGGGTCTCAATCAGATCCTTTAATGTTCTTTGAGTTTCCTGATCGTGAAAAAACTTCATTTAGGCCCTCAAAATAGCCTTGAAAGTTTAGGAACCAAAAGACTGCTAAAAATATTAAATTGCCAAAAGACTGTTTTGAGCCTATTGGAATAGGTGGGTGGACACCAATATCCACCTGGATCAATCCACATGAACATGAAATAGAAATTTAAAGATACAATTGTATAGGCAATTGTATTGTTTCGTCATCAACTAAAGGGATGCATATGGATCAAATTGTCTAAATTAACATTCTTGATTCTAAAGAACCCAAGGAGAAGGAACATAAGAATGTAGGCAGTTGGAACATGTAGATCATAAGAATAAATGGCATCGAAGTAATGTAAAACTTTCTAGAGTTGGTAAAGGAGAAATAATCCTCTTTTAAGAGGCACATATAGATGCATGATTTAAGCATCTTTAAATTACTATGTCATGTTCGTGTGGATGTATACATTGAACATAAGAAAGTCAAGTACATATGGTAACAATATAGATCAAGTTATTTTTCAAGGAAGGAGAGTAATGGACATGGCATTCATTTAGAGACTCTTATAGATACATTAGAAGTATAGGAACAACAAGTCCAAAAGGGCAAGGCACAAATCAACATTCGACTTGGTTTAAGGTCAAGATAGACTATATTCAAAATAGGAGATGGGAGTGGATGGTGAATACATGATACAAGTATTACACAGATTCAGTGACCATGAATTTTGTTTTTAGGGAGTCTATGAGCCAAAACCATAGTTATATTCTATTAATGACAGTGCAAGAGGTTAGAGTCACAACCATGTTCTAGAGAAGAAGAAAGAAGTACACTGATCTAATACCTAATATCTAAGATCTAATATGAATATTTGGTTCCACGCTATTCAAAAAGATGGAAGAATGAAGAAGTTTCATCACTAAGTTACTGGATAAAGAGCATTTTAGTAACATGGAAGAGTGATTTATCACTAATTTGTTGAATATATATACTTTTGGAGGTATA
This sequence comes from Picea sitchensis, assembly GCA_010110895.2. Taxonomy (NCBI): domain Eukaryota; kingdom Viridiplantae; phylum Streptophyta; class Pinopsida; order Pinales; family Pinaceae; genus Picea; species Picea sitchensis. Next base: position 42,526 of record SNQJ01S0130490.1, read on the forward strand.
AAAGTTCTTCAGTGGGAAGGTGTGATCCAAAAGGCTCTAAGGAACACTCGCAGAGTTCCAGAAGGATCTGAAATGCTCACAGATGTCCCAGGGGATCCATAAATGCTAAATATTCAAACATCCCAAATGCTCTCGAAAATACCATCAATGTGTAGATCTTGACAACAGCTTTCCAACAACATAAAAATAGCCTCAAATTGAGTTCGTATGGAAAATATATGACCAATCAAATTTCAAGTCAACTAGGTCAAAGGGGTCAAGGTGACACATGTCACCACTACAAAGGTCACACATGGCACGAATGTACAACCATATGGTGGTGATGTGGCCACACCCCAAGGTGCCACATGGCATGATTGTACACTGACTAGGAAAGTGTGTTGGCAAGTGACTCGGTATCCATACAATCCAGGTGGACTAATAAATTGGTGACACATGGAAAGGGTAAGCCAATTAGAGGCCTACACGTGGTGACCTCCCATTGGCCATTGATGGTTTAAGTGTATTAAAAATTTATGGAGGCAATGAGGGTTCAACCCTTCACCTCCATAAACCTTACCAAGCCCCTGTTACCAATGCGCCATACAAGTGATGCTTACCTATACATGGAGCCACATTATTTTATTGTTGGCCAAAGGATTGTTTGATAGAAAAAAGGGCCAAGGGTCCAAGCCCTCAACCCATACATACATATATTTTCATATGATCACACCATATTAATGTAGTAACTCTTAGGGATTCCAAACCAATTGTATACTCTATATATAATATATGGTTGTATAACCATATAAAAAAATGAAACCATTCCATAAAATATGTCAAGGTCGACGGGATTTGATCTCGTGACTTGCCAATTAAATGTTCCAACACTTAACCAACTCCCCTACGGGTAGGGGTTTGTTCGGAGCCTGCCTAAAAAATATTTATTAATTTCCTATTATTCCAAAAAGGAGTTAAGGGGTCCATGACCTATATTAAGGGCACAATTTCCCATGTTGGGGGAGATATTGAGATGCAAATATCCCAATGCAGGCACGAATTCCAAGGTGGGCATGAATCCCAAGGACGTAAAGATGCATAGATTTGAGTGCAAGAAGAGCCAAATATGGTGTGTCTCAATATGCGTTCCATGAGGTATAATGACTGCACCTAGGCAACTTTATACTATTTTTTCATGATTTTTTTCAAGGAGTATGAATTTGAGGTATTTTTTATGATCATAGGTCATTTGTAAATGTATTAGTCCATATTTCCATTAATGAGCGCCATAGTGCATAGTTTGGCGTGTAAAGAGGGTGAAATTGAGCCAATTCAGAATTTGGTCAACTTTATAGTCAAATTTATTAGAATTTCACAAATATTCTAATGGTGAACTCATTTTCTTGTTTTGAGTAGTGGAAATAAGGAGAGTCGATTAAATTGGTTTTTTGCAAGCCTATGTTGTAATGTAATTTGGTATTTTTAGATGATGGAGAACAATCATACTATCTAAAGGGACTTTGAAGATGAAGTAATATGTCATCCATATATGTAATTTGAATTCTTTTATTTTATGTTGTGTCATCTCATCATTTTGCAAATTAATCATCAATTTATGAGTCTTTTTGGATAAGAAACACATAATCATTTTTATGCAAATCACCTCAATACGATCAAGAAATTATTCTAAATCAAGTTATATGTTGCATGTATATATTGTAAAAAAATAAGTAGTGTCTAGGTATTTTTGGATCACATGATAAGAGGTATGATCACATAGGAGATATACAATCAAAGAGTGTTAGTAGACATCATCATTCACAAGGGAAATTGACTAGAAGAGCACATGCACGTTCAAGATCGGAGAGTAGCCCAAGTGTGCCCCCTATCCGAAGACAGAGGAGGAGGGATGAAGTAGATGATTTGCAAGGAGAGCCTAAGAATATTAAGCCTCCTAATTTTGATGGTGATCATAAGGTAGATAAATATGTAGAAGCATGACTATTTTGAATTAGGAAGTATTTCCAATTTCACAATTATTCATCAAATGTAGAATCCAGAATAAAAGTATACCATCTTCAAGGAAAATAATCTATGTGGTGGGATAATCTCAAGAAATTTAAGCACATTAATGAGAAAAGGATATTATGAAGGGATTTCAAAAA
>SNQJ01S0130495.1:8682-21729 GCA_010110895.2 Picea sitchensis
TTATTAATGATATCAAAGAAAAATAAAGATCTCTTGGAATCAAAGAACTAAAGAATATCAAGAAGAAGAATAAATAGACCAAGAAGATCAGTAAGATTCACATCCTTGTCCATTATGACAAAGGAGAAGACAGTAAAACCCTACCTTAGTTAAACTCGCCCAAGGCCTCCAGTCAATTGAGGACATGGAAAAACATGTTTTTGACATGTTCCCCAGTTCTCCTAAAATTTAGGAGATTAATTTAATTATCCCTTTTCCATAATTTTTGAGTAATTTTGACTTTTTAGTGATAATAATCACTTTTTTTGTCTAAAAATATGGAAAACAGGGTTTTACATGATACTCTAGACTGGAAAACAACTATAAATATGGCATCTGACAATGTTTGATGTCATATTTTTACAATTTATTGACTCAGAATTAATAAATTCCATTTTTGCGGGAATTTAATTAATTCACTAAAAAACTAAAAAAAAAAACTATCAAACCTAGCCGCAATTTCCAAATGACTCAATCAATATGTCCTAGTATGAGCCCATATACATTTAGACACTAGACATTGGATTTTCCATGCCAAGACCTGATCGCCAACCCATACTCTGGCTCTGGAGCTAGTCTTCTGAGTGAAAAAACTTAGAAATTATTTAATTGCTCACTAAGGCAAGCAGAAAAAATAATTAACAAGTAGAAAAAAACACTCCAAAGTATGTGCTCACTCCTAGGTCTTAGGTGGCCAATAGCCTTGTTGTCATCCTTATACACATTTGCAAACATGAGCTAAGTCCTGCTCACTTAGTGTGTCCTCGAAAGCACAATGCCTAGATTCAAAGTCCACATTGTCACTTTGACTTGAACCTCTTCCGTCTAGGCTAACTCCTAGGGAAGCCAAGGGGGGTAGACTCTAGTTACTGGATGAGATTTACGATTAAGTGTTCTAGGAATTGGTTTTAATTAGTTAGGTGGTCAAGGAGAAACTAGCCTATGATGTCAATCAGCAAGTGCAAGATGCAATTATCCAAGTATGAAAATCAAACCTTTTCCTAGGGAAACTAAGACTAGTGCCTAAGATTGGGCAATGGGGTCAACTAAGTTAAGGGGATGTTCGTTACAAGATAATTACAAGTTTACAAAATATTACAAGATTACAATAAGATAGATACAGATAGATATAAAAGAATATCTAAGATATACACAGCTAAACTAGATACAATAGATTAAAGATATTAACAAGTGCTTGAAATGTGCAGGAAAAGAAGATATTCAAAGATGAGAGATAATCAACACATCAAGCCAAGCATGCTCACAACAGATAGAATTCCGTTGGACTGCTTATCAATGGAAAAAGATGCAAAGTACTCAAGACCCAATCAAGAGAATGCCTCCAGGTGGATGCACACTTCTTGAAGGATCACACCACAGATACATGGATACAAGATAGATGAAAAGATTGAAAAATAAAGTATTCAAGATACGAGATATAACCACTTAAGCAATAATTCTACAACATATAAAAGATTACTTGTGTTTGAATGTAAATAAGAGATCAGTTGCTTGCAAGTGTGAAAGTATATTGTAGATGTTGTAGATTGAAGATTAAGTTAAGTGATTAAGTGATGTTAATTTTATCCCTATCTAGGTGTCAGCCCAAAAACTCTCCTCCCCCAGTTACCAAGTGACTGTTGGATGCTCAAGAAGTGAGGCAACGAGGCCTACCCTAGCTTCACATGTTAGCCCTAAGATCAGAGTACTCCCGGAAAGGATTTCGCGCACCGTGAGACCGTCCCCGACCTAGCAGCTTCCGTTGCCTTCCTCCGACCTCGTTTTAAATGGAGAAGATGGTGAGTTATGGTGTCCTATTAAGTCTAATTAATTAATTTTAGACCTATGAGCTAAGTATTGCAATGTGTGTTTGAGTGCTTGTATCTTGCTCAAGAGTTGCCAAAAAACTGAATAATTGAATAATATGGAGGATGAGGCCTTTGAAGTATTATATCGCAAGTTAAATGCTTTAAAGAGATTATTACAAGTGAAACATAAAGCGATATGAACAACTTGCGGAAAGTGAAAAGATTAATTAAGCCTTTAAGATGTCGATATTTGCATGCATGTACATAAGATAGAAGAATTAATAAATAGTTGCTTGCATGTAAAGTAGATGACAGAATCTAAAAATTAATTAACCAATTAGCGCATGCATGTGTGTTGGGTGAAGATTTAAGAAATTAAAGACTGCATGCAATATAAAAGAAAATGAAAGCAAAAGATCCACAATGCCTTCACGAGCTCTAAGCTAATTAGTTATGTGTGTGTGATCTACTCTAGATAATTTTAGATTTAATCATGCATGTAGATATCAAAAATAACTAGCTAACTAAGAAGTAAAAGCATAAAGGAAACTAATCTAGAGAATGCAAAGTAAAAACTAAAATAAAGGAATGCAAACCACTTGGGTACAACTCCTTTGGGCTTGTTTTACAATGATTTAGAATATAGAAGAAGAAGAGAAACTTTTACCACAATGAGAGGAGTTGTTTTAGGGTGTGTTGTGCAGAAATTTGGGTAGCATGCCCTCTTGTCCTGGTAAAACCTTGCAAAAATTAGCAAGTTGTTGCTTGCTGATTTCAGCTGCAACACACTTAGAAAATGTTATAAAATATTTGTTTTTAGGCAAAGATTTTGTACATATATGAACCAGAAAATTATAGTTTTTAAATCGACCTATCTAAGCATATTAGCTACTAAAATCAAAAATGGAAAAGCATGAAGATAATCAGAAAATGTTTGGAGTGTAAATGAGAAGTAAGGGTAAATCCGTGCTTGGATCTATCCCAATATCTTCTTCTTGAAGTAACCTGCAAGTCTTAAGCAAAACGTGAGATGAATAGATAATGATTGCACACACTAATAACACAAACTAATTTCTATCATTAGTAAATGTGAATCACATAAGCTATCAATTGTCCAATCACTAAGCTTATCCAAGTAAACTAATTTACCCAACAATCTATCTACAATCACAATAATACTTAAAAAAAAAACAGTTTCACCTCATAATCATGTGAAGAATCCAGACAAATCTTGAGATCCTTTAGTCCTCCAAAGCTATTTTCTTTTATTATCCAATGGGAAGAGTTTGTAGCAACTAATTGCCACAAGCTCTTCAAGAACAACACCAGTGAAGAAATATGACAATAATGAGAGAGATAGAGAGAGTGGGATGGTTAGAAAATAGTAGCATAACAGTGCAATAATGAAAGGTAAAGAATGAGGGAGTGAGGGATTTCTTAAATAGCTTGAGAAGCTAAGGATACCCCTCTTGGATCTTCAACACTTGTCAAAGATCCAAAAGTGAAGACAACTCAATGAGGAAAGCAACCAATAAGATGAAGAGATTTTAGGGTGAGGGGAATGGAAAGTGGATGAAGTGGATGAGGAGAAAGCAAGGGATGAGGGCGAATTTGGCAAGTAAGGGAGTCATACAGAATTAAGAAATATACCCACGCTTTCATTCCATCCTTAGGCTTCAGGTTTCCAATTTCAAATGGGATGTTTCCATCTCATTTCAACAAATAGAGCGTAAGTTACCAAAGGGAGCGTGAGATTTCATGAGGGGTGTGGGTATCACACTCCCAAATGGCACATGGAAGGCTAAGGTAAGGCACAAGGATGGGAGGAACGGACCCCCTTTTCTATTTGAGGGAGGTTCCAAGTGTTACGTGGGAGGGAGACATAAGCTAAGAGGCAATGCATGAGAATGAAAGGAAAGTGTGAAGAGTGGAAGAAGGCGTGTTCTGGGAGTGTGGAAGTCCAAATATTTTGGATGATGTGGAGGGGAGAGGCGTATGAGTGGAGAGAGGGACCACACTCTAATTAAAAAGTGAGTTTCCAAAAAGTGGGAAAGGGTACGTGACCTTCAAAGTGGGAATTAAATTGAAACTTAATTAAATGAGTGGGTAAAGGGTAGGTAAAGGGTTAGGATGGGTGTGGTAGGTTCTATCATCATTAATTATCACTTACTTCACCTCATTTGGTCCATTATTACAAAATTGACATTTGCCCATGTCCTAGGTTTGGAAATTAAAATCGTCATTTTTCGAAAAAACACCTAAGTGGACAAAAAACCTACCAAAACTTGTCCAACTGAGTTGAAACTTGGTCCACGGGTTTAGGGTGTCTCATTATATTTCTTTTGAGTACAGATACCCCCATCAAAGATCTCGGGACCTAAGTTTTACATTAATTACCCAGAATTAATTAATTAATTCCCAACTTTAAAAAAAACCTAGCTAGACTTGACGGAATTCCGCGAAATTTCGCGTGCTCTTACATGGTCATTTAAAACATTCCTAAACACTAGCTACCTAGAAATGACTTCATTAAAATGCCTTTCACCACTTTGGATGATTTATTGGGTGGGAGTGAAAAACTCAAGGGAGATTAACCCGGCTGGTTAGGCCACATTAACCTTCTGAGGATAAAAAACACTCAGTAAAAGGAACTCTCCTAATGAAGAAACCCTAAGGCAACTTACCTAACCATGATCCATGTAGACCTATTACAATATTAACCCACGCAGGGGTGCAGTAATCCCGCTTACAAAACTGTGTACTGGAGCAAAAATTGCCCTGTAGAACCCAAAAAATATTCGACATATTTTCATCTAATGATGCATATATTCATGGTACATGGAGTTGAACCCCTAGTTGAAGAGGCGGTCAACAAGCCTTTTACAATATCTCATACTTAGGACATTTTTTACAATGGTGGAAATGCGGAAAAAAAAAGGGGTCTTTTGCAAGACCGACTGAACTCTAAACTTTGTCACATGAGCATTGATTCCTCATTCTTTGGAGGCTCTTCAGGAAATCCAGCTTGTGCAAACTGGTGGATAACAGGTCCTTCACAAAACAAGGGGGATTCTTGACAATTTTGAGCCAAAACCGAAGATTCTTCACCCCAAGTTGGACCCTTTGAAGACCAAGACTCTTGAAGTCTCTTTTTTGTGGTAGTTGATTAGTATCTTGATCCATTCTATAAGGATCCAAAAAATCATAAAAGAGAAAAAGAGAGTTCATCCTCTCGAATTGTAATAGGTGTAATAAAATCAGGCCTCTAGTGCCCAATTTCGTCATCCTCTTTAGGGGGATTTGTGGTAGTTGTGTGTTTCTTTCTTTTTCCTTCAAGTTCTTACTCTATTTGCTTTCATAACACACACAATTAAGGAAAGTAACTTTTTTCAAAGCAATCACTGATTCATGCATCTAAGCAAAGTAACTTTCATGCTAGCTTAGTTCTCAATTTCATTTCTAGTAATTAGAAAACCTTCAAGTTTTTTGGAATTTACTTTCAATTTTTTTTTTAAGTTATAAAATAAACCTTCCCCACGGTTCCCGATGTATACTCTGAACCCTTGCGAGCTTAGCTCGATCCTGGGATTAATAAGAACCAGAGTTGTTAGTGTGAAGTAGTGTAATTAAGGTAACCTTAATAGTAGTTGTTTTGATGCGAGAGAAACTGCATGAAAGGAGTGTGTGAAGTCAGATGAGAAATTTGAGATCTAGGTTCTCCCCGTGTTGGACACACGACACCTTCATTGAATTTTCTGGTGAAGCCTTGTGGCTTCGATAGGTTCTCAACAAATTTCCAAACAAAAGGATAACTTCTAAAGAGGCCACTCATCTTCATTAATCTACCTTCAATAAACCTTAATAAAACACGTGTTCAACAAACTGCCCACGATACCTTTAAGGCACTGGTTTTATGGTTATATCTTTTATTTTCATGAGCAATATTTCATTCTTAATGTGATATTCTAATAATTGTATAAATCTTGTAGATATTGTATCCTTACTTTATTATGCATGTATATTTTATGATTAAACATCTTTTTTATTTGATTATATCATCTAACGAATGAACATGTTGAATGCCTCTGTGTAATTCTTTTATTTCGCAATAAACTCCTAGAATGGTTCTTTTAGCTTAGAGTAGCTTAAAAGCCATAGTATATTTGTTAGGGACTACTCCCATTGGCTTCTCTAGGAGTTGGCCTAGACGAAGGAGTCTAGGATTAGGTGACAACACCTTGACTCAAGACTTTCCCCCAAGGACACACTGAGTGGATTGAATATTTCTTCCACGTTAGCCCAAGTGTGTTTAAAGGAGAAAACATTTTTGGCGCCATTGTCGAGGATAAATATTTCTATTCCCGGAACATGACCTGTTTTCCTTTTTGTTTTACTTAGTTTTTAATTTTTGATGCATGTTGTTTATCATAAATAGACTCATCATCTGGCGACTCCACTAATTTCCAATTTGACTAAGTATTCTACAAGAAGGAATTCAAAAGGCTTAGTTAACTTCATCCCCGAACCCGAACAGGTTTACAAGAGGAGGTTAGCCAAAGCCACTTCTCGTAGAATACTTAGTCATTTAGGATCTGAGTCTATTTCGGGTATTCATATGCTTTTTGTTAATAATTGTATCTTAGAAATGGCTATATATGATCCTTGTGATGTTTCTAACATAAATGGATATCCTCATGCAATTCCTGAAAAAGTAATTGAAAAGTTACCTAGTTTTCAAGGAAACAATGTTGTTAGGTACTGCATCATGCATATCCCGAGCTCTGCTGACTGCATCTTGTAAGGAGGTAGGCTTTTATGCCTTGACCCATCCTCGTAGAGGCTCCATTAGCCCCTCAACAAACAACATCACCAGACGACCCTCTGAAATGTCTGACACCATCACCACGATCCTCTAAAACTCAAATATATAGGCCTATGGGCTACCTGTCTGTTTGAGCTGAGCCAACTCTCTGAAGTGAAGCTCAAGGTCCTTCCTGTCAAATCTCTCGATGAGTCTCTGTGTGAAGTCCAAGTAGGAGGTAACCTCGACATGTCCCAAAGTGACTAACTCATGGTACCACCACTCATGGGCATCGCCATCCAAGTGCAAAGTGGCCAATTTAATGACATATGTCTCTGTCATCTCGTGCAGCTGGAAGTAAGTGTCGAGTTTCTGCACCCATGATCTAGAGGAGCATTTAGAGCCCCCGTCAAAGTTGGGAATAGTGACTTTTCCAATGGTACGCTGCAACTCAAAATTGTGTCATGGCCCTCATGGGCCCTCTCGGTCGGTTTTTGCTCTTCATATTGTAGAACTCCGCGAAGGACATGACTGAGTGGAAATCATCTCCTAGTCTCCTGTACTCCTCTAAATATGCCCTATAGGGCTCATCCTGCTCAACCTGCATCAATGGACCTGTAGCCTCATTCCCAAAAAATTGAGTCATAGTGGGTATGGGGGATTTGGTGTACAAGTGGGGGTGGCTCTGCATGGTAGTGCGTGAGTGGTTGCCTTCTTCATTATTTGAACCCCCATCACGATTTTGGTTTTTCTTCATTGTTCCCTCCAATGAATTCTTCACAAACTGCCCCATAAGGTCCATCATGGCCTTTTGACCTTTTTACCCTTGGCCAAGTCATTCAAAATATTGAACAAACTGTTGATTCTGGTATCATCTTCTTTCCCCATAGTTCCTTTGCCCTTAGGTGTGATAGATGGTGTTGCCTCTCTTGTCCCTTCTTCTCTAGCCTCTCCTTCTTCTCCCCACCCAGGGGGATCTAGGGTTCTTCCCCTACGTCTCCGATAGGTAATGTTCTGCTTGTCTTCTGGTCTCATAAATCTGATTACAAATTCCCTTTAGAGCCCACAACTGCAGAGGAACATGCTCTTATACCACTGTAAGATTCCAACTAAAATTTGCTCCAAAATTTCTATATTTTTAACTGTGGCTTTCGTCAAACATTTCAGGAACAACTACGAAGCAACAGTTCCGACACCTGTGTAAAATTTCTCTGACTGATATTTGTATTTTTCCCCAAGACTGAAGTGATTTACTTTATTTGGAGATTCATGTATTAACACAACAGTTTATAAGTGATGTCATATCATGACACAAATTGGTTATTTAATAGCATGGGTACATATGAGACAATAACAATGCCCAGAACAATTGCTTCCTTTACTTATTCAAAAACATAAATACATAGTAGAGTTTAGATGACTACACACAGTAATATATGAAAGAACCTAATATATATCTCCTGGAATCAGCCTTCTCGAATGCTGAGTGTATGTGAATGGACAAGAAATGGACAACAGCAAAATACCTTGAATCTACAAGCCTGTAGCGCCCTTCTGATATAGGAGCAAGAGAGATAGGTAGATCTAATCGTTCTGGAGCAAGACACTCGTCCCCAGCTGCCACTAAATTCGTCCCCAAGGTTAAAACGGATTTCCACTATCCAAATAACCTCCCAGGAGTGAGCAATTAAGCCAAAAATTGAGGTCCACCCCTCCAGTCTGCAAACTGATGTCTAAGGATGATTTCCACGCTATAAAATCACTCCACAATTAATAAAACAGACCAACAATGATCAAATCGACCCCCCTGATGAGTAAGTGACTCTGTCAATGGAGAAATGCGCCCAACACATGAAGGAATGCGCCCAGGTAAGGGAACAATGCGCCCAACAAAGAGTAAACTTGTCCCACACTGCCCAACTCGACCCCACAATAGAGAATAATGCTCAGGAATAAGGAAACTCGGCCCACATGATCTAGTTGACCTCTTTGACAGAGATAACTCAGTCGCCACCACTGAAATTCAGCCACAATGAAGAAGAAATGTTGCTACTAAAAATATCGAAGCAATCAATGAAGTTCAAGGAAGAAATCTGGAATGATCTCTTCTCCAAACCAGCTAGGGTGTATCGTTGCAACACCGAAACCAGCAAATACACAAGGGTTTCCAAAAACCCTTGACTCTTTCCTCAAGAGCTCTCAAAATTCTATTTTCCAATTTAGTGAATGCAAGAATGAGGGGCGCCTCCTCTTTTCCCCTCTTTTATTCCTTCATTGAATTAACTCCCGTTCACTTTACTTTTTAATTTTCTTTTAAAGTCACTTCATGCTTGCACACTTTATAATTTTTAAGTGACTTTACCTTGCCTAAGACCCATGTCTCCCTTTTTCCTTTTTTCACTTTATAAGGTCATTTCCTAGGCAAAAGTTGAGTTCCCTAGGTAACTTTTCCGACTGAGCCTACGAGAACCAATTTAGGCTAGCGGAACCATTCATTATGCTTCCTAGGCCAGTGGGGACATTACAAAGTCCAAGTCAGTCTTGAGTCAACAATTTAATTGCTTAATTGGCAAAGTCAAAATGTCAATTTTTTGTAAAAAATGAGCAAAAAGGTTAGAGAAAGAGTGGGAGATGATGCCTAACCCCTTTCCTAGGTTAGAGAAAAACTTTTCTAACTTAACTTTCACCCCCTCACCTAGTCATCGCTTCATTTAACCAATCCCCCTAGAGAAGTTGTGTCCCCCTTGGTGAGAAAGTCATGAAAAGTGAAAAATTAAAAGAAGAAAACCCCTTTCTCCCTAAGTACGCCCCCCTTGATCTAATTTCATGTTGGACCATGTCAAAAAGGTATTCCCTTACCCCCTCAATCAACCCTCACAACCCTAACACTACCAAAACCCTAAAAGTGTGCCCTCCTTGAGATGGTGAGTTCTTTTGGGTGGGTGACACTTGGAACTCATCCAAGAGGGGTCACTCTTCGCTCCCAAGTATAAAACAAATCTCCCCCGTCCCTCATTTGACACATCTACTCTCAGTTATTGTTACTATGCCAAAATCTCTCCCACTCATCTCTCTCTCTCTTCTTGTTCTCATTCTTTCTTCTCAATCTTGTGGAAAGTATTTGCTCAAGCTTACTTCTATTGGAATAAAGAAATCTTTGGAGGATCCATGGTGTTGAGAGTCTTCTTGGTGCCATCTTGCAACTATTGAAGTGATCTTGTTTTGGTTTTATTTTCTTGTGCATGCTTTGGTTATAGATATAGAGTAGGAACTCCAAGCAAAGTATTTTGCTTGGATAGATATATGATAGTCTTATTACAGATCTAGTGAAGATTTATTTGGATTAAGTAAAGTATTTTGTTTTCTCATTTATATCTACTCACATCTTCTCTTTTTTTGTAGCTTTCCTCACAATATTTGCAGGTTACCTAAGGGTTTTGTGGATAGATTTCAGATATGGGAATCTTTCATTTCACCCACTTACAACCTCTAAATATTTTTGTTCTATATTTCTGTACATTTCCATACTTCTTTTGACATTCTAACATCTTTGAATAGTTCATTTCAACATATTGTACTTGCTGATTTTTACACATAAATTTTATGTTTTAACTAACGGAAAATTCTTGAAGATATTGGTCTCTTTTGTAGCTTTTCCAACAAGTTTTGTTTGTTGTTTTTTTGCATATCTGAACCAAAAGAGAGGAGCTACAACCCATTTGGGGCCCTAAAACATCAAAGAAAGACCTCCGAAGTTGGTGCATTATTCACCCAACTCTTCTCTCTTATTCTAGCATTGTAAGCAAACCCAAAGAGAGTCTCTTGGGCTTGCATTTCTCTCTAAAATAAAATTTCTGTGTTTTTTTATTTATGTTTGCCTACACCTAGCAAATAGGCTTGGCTTTGCCACCCATGCTAAATCGTAAGGCTAGGACTTGATTTTATTTTCTGTTTTAAGCATTCATTTTTGTTGACCCACTTGTCCTTAAGACAAGGTAGTGTGGCTAGGTTTACTTGTTTCTTTTTCAAGTCAAGTTGTTTGTTTATTTCATTCTTTTGCCTACACCCTACAAAGAGGATTGGCTTAGCCACCCATGCAGTATTGTAAGGCTAGTTCAACATGCTAGATAGTTAAATGGTTTATGGTTTATGCTTATAGTTTTTCTTTTCAAGTTCATGTGTATATCTCAATAGTTAGAAGCATTTCCTTTATTTGCAATTTTGTTTAATCCCTTGGAGGCATATCTTGTTTCTTGTATGTTTTCATTAAGCACTTGTTATTTCATTCACTCCAGTTTTTGCTCAAGTAACTTTTAATTGTTAAATCAATCTATTTTAGGCTCTAGGGGAATCAATTTACCTAGCTTAATTAGATCACCCATTACTGATACAACTTTCACCACCAAAATTGAGGCTTGGGGAGGCTACTTGGAGTGCTAGATTAGGGATGATCTCACGACACTAGGTGTCTCCCTTGTTGAGCGTCCAAGTTTTCCGGGTTGACCTGTGAAGCTAGGGTAAGGCCTTGTTTTCCTTGCTTATTGAGCACCCAACAATCCTTTTGGCCAAAGCGGTAGGAGTATTGGTGAAGTCACCTAGTCTAGGATTGCAACTTCACCTCACTAATCTCAACTCTAAAATCTACTCACAACAGCCTAAGGCTTAAATTCATAATCCAATCTAAGTTGTTTATGCTCTTTTACTTTCTGCAACTTTTACTTCAAATTATCTTTCAAGCAATCTAATTGAGCATTGTTGTGATTGGATATTTCATCCTTGAATTTCGCACTAGTGCCCATCGGTGACTTTACTTCCATCTTAGGCTTCCTCTTGAGTTGTGCACTTGTCCTTGAGCTACCCCCTTGAAGTTGTGCACCTCTCTTTGGGGAACTTCGAGCTTGGGTTGTAAGTTGTGTGTTTTTTGTAGATGCATCTTTGATCTATCTCTTTCTATTCCTGCAAAATCAATAAGAAGTTAGTTCAACTATTGCTCTACAAGTACCTTAGATCTAACTAGTGTTTATTTAATTTCATTTGTAAGTAGTTGTACTTTTGTATATTGTTGTAACATCTAGATATTCTTTATTTGTTGATAGTTGTTATAATTCTTTTGTATTAAGTTGTAAATCTATTCTTTACATTTTTATTTAGATCTTGTTGTAACTTAATTGACCCCATTGCCCAACCTTAGGCACTAGTCATAGTTAACTTAGGGAAAGGTTTGTTTTTCATTAAAGGTTGTCATTGCATTGTTGCCTCTCATATAGGCTAGCTCCCCCTTACCTTTAACAAACTAAAATTAAATTCTAGAATTCTTTTAATAATTCATATAGAAACTAGGGTCTACCCCCCTTGGCTTCCCTAGGAGTAAGCCTAGATGGAAGAAGTTCAAGTAGAGGTGACAGCGGGCTTGAACTTGGGCATTGTGCCTCCGAGGACACACTAAGTGGATTGAGACTTTTTCCACATTTGCAAGTGTGTATAAGGACGACAACAAAATCTTTCACCACCTTGACCAATCTTGGATCAAGAACGAAGGAATCTTTCACCTCCTTGTTGATCGCTAGGGTTTGTTTACTAAAAACCTCAAAACGTAAGTTGTTTAGCTCAAGAAACAATAAGAGAAAATGACATGAATGGGGAGTGTGGCACCCTCCTCTCTCATTTATACCTCCATCTTCTGATTTTCACTTCAGTTACTTTATTGATGCCTAAGCTTATTACTTTACTTTCTCCTCTAAGTCAAATAACCCTTTTTCTACTTTTACCAAAGTCACTTTAATAATATAACATTTAGCTCCTTAGTGACCCTTTTCCGCCTCCTAGCCCCCTTTTACCCATGAGAGTATAGTCTATAGGGATGACTAGACTACTAAATCTCCTAATGTTCTTGTCAAGAAGAGGGAACATTACAAAGACTCGCCTCACCACCACAGTTCCAAGTTCATCATGAGGGTATCCATCACATCAACTTGCTTCCGGAAGACATTGGGTCTTGCTCCATGAGGTACAAGCGAGGTATTATGGTGAGTGTCATTTCAATATTTGAGGCATCTGAGTTTGTTGCATTTAAAACTGCTTTTTATTATGTAACATCTACTTGGAAATTATGCTCTTTTCCTTGTTTCACTTTGGTGGTTGACATTGCGCCCTATTAAGTGGTCACCCTTCGGGATAGGTTTGATACTAGGAGGTCCCTATAGATTTTTTGAGGTCCTATGAGGCTTCCACCTAAGGTCTGTCCTTGACCTTAGTATGGCTCTAAGTTTCAACTGTGTGGTTGTCTTCTCTTGTTGTTTTAGGATAGAAAATAGTCACCCAACTTTCTGCTCAATGTTTTAATGGTTAAGTGCTCTTTTAAGGTGCCCTTGCAAGTGTTTTCTTTACTCAATGTTAGCA
>SNQJ01S0130495.1:21779-34600 GCA_010110895.2 Picea sitchensis
ACTCAATGTTAGCACATGCAATATAACTTAAAACACATAACACTACCTCTAGATATTTAACTTTAAAATGTTGATCTACACTTCTAAACATGCATAAATTTGACACCGGTATTTTTGGTCAACATGACCCTGGATAAAACCCTCTCGGGGAAAACCAGTTTGGGATATATATCTATATAATGGAGAAATAGATTGTAGAATATAACAAGTAAAAAATATAGATGAACCTGTTACAATAGCAGCTTGTCTCAAGATGAAGTACAATTCCAAACCAAGGAAGAGCACCCTAGCATGGTGCGCCCCTCATAAATGCTACCAAATCCACCAAAACTATTGCAGATGCCAATTGGAATCTCTGATATGGAAACCCCTCCACAATAAACAAGCACCGATGAGTAGCCTCCCTCTAAAATAGACCTCACTACATTCTGACAGGTGAAAGTGCTCCCCACTGATGATGCACCCTCCTCCTCAAGTGTGCCCTCCTCAGAACTGAAAGCTCCCCACTAAATGAACAAGGCTCAAAGTTGAATGCCTCCCTCAATGAAAGCAAGCACCCCTCCTCTAGCC
This sequence comes from Picea sitchensis, assembly GCA_010110895.2. Taxonomy (NCBI): domain Eukaryota; kingdom Viridiplantae; phylum Streptophyta; class Pinopsida; order Pinales; family Pinaceae; genus Picea; species Picea sitchensis. The sequence goes on from SNQJ01S0130495.1 coordinate 22,350, forward strand.
TCCTCATGCAAAAGACCTCATCTCAAGGCTCCCTCTCTTCCTCTCCAAGTGAGCAAAACAAGAAAGAATGTGCGCCTCCTCTAGTAAATGCGCTCCTCCTCCATGTAGAATGCGACCTCCAAGGAAATGATGGCTAATACTCCATGGATAACCTCTCCATGTAAGCTCAAGCCAACAAGAGCTTCCTCCTCAAGCTCTCAAGGGTTTCTACTCAAACCCTCATCAAGTGCGCCCTCCTTTCCTTGAGAAATGTGCCCCTTGTGATGTCCCATTCCTAAGAGTAGGCCAACAGGGAGTGACTTTGTAGTCTATGTGTTCGCGTATAATATAGTCGGGCACAAATAGGGAACAAGATGGAGAAATAAGGGTGAATTGATGGCTAAATGATGAATTAAGCCAAAAACTTAAGAAAAGTCACTTAAGCCTAAGTCAACGAAGAATTAGAATGAAAAGGTGCTAAGGGGGACTTAATTAATTAATTAATTATTCACCTTAGGAGGAAAAGCGCCTAGCTTAAGTGAGGTCAATGGTGAATTAGGTTGGGAATGGTATAAAGGGAGGAATTTGACCTAATTCCTCATTATGCACTGTTATGATTTGATGTTGAGAGTTCCCAAAGGAGGAGAGGATTCGACTTTACTGTTTTGTGAATTTCTGGAGGAAACCACCACCATTGATCGGTTTCGGTGTTGAGAGACACACCCTAGCCCATCGGAGATACCATCTAGGTATTTCATCATGACATTAAGGAGCATCCATTTACAGTGTGCGTAGCTCAACCAGTGAGGGTGCAAGTCAGATTGAGGGTTTATGGAGCTGCATGAGGGCAGAGCTTTGATTACATTTTCCTTCCGACCCAGTTAAGATCGAGTGAGGGCGCTTAGATTGAGATACTTCCCATCAGATTCCGACTGCGAAATCATTCAGAGTGCACCATCCAGCCATTTAGGGCACAACTCTTCCGGACAAACATTTGGGGTTGCATGCAGAGCATCAGAGCAGATCCGGGGAGACCCTTCCGACCCAGTTCTACATTTGGTGAGACGATCATTTTGAGTCCTATAGCAGCATATTCCATTGGTGGAATCATTTGGGGTGCATTCAGTGTCCCAGGAGGTGCGCAAACCCCCCAGGGGTCCAGATCCAGTGCCTCAGAGACCAAATCCGAGATCCGACACTCATCCATTTCATTCTAGAGGCCAGGGCACTTCTATTAGAGCAGTTTCCAGTGCATTCCGATGGTCTATTCTTTCGAACATGTTTTCCAGCTGGTAGCGGTTACCGTACTTCTCCGGAATCGCATATTTTTGCTGATTTATCCGTGCATGCATCAGATTTGCTATCATCTTCTGATCATGGGTATTTTTATGTTATTTGCTTGTATTCCAGTGACGATCCATGAGATCAAGTTGACGATTACATTCTATATTTCCAATATTCTATTGTATTTCCATGCTCGAGTCGTATAATACATGTTATTGGGCAGTTGATGTTCTTTACCTCCCCATGCATCCTTTATATGTTGTTTAAACCATAAATACACAACATGCACATGCAATAACCATCAAGATCTCAAACATACAACTGAAACACATCCAGAAAACCCCCAGTGTATCAGATCTGCAAGACAAAACATTAGATCAGTAACAAATATCGTGATCAGTGGGATCATCGATATTTCAGTGGTATCAGAGATTTAGTCCTGCCAGCCTGTGACTAAAGACAATGAGTACAACAAAAGAACCAGATGGTCATGAGCACGTAGGTGACAAATTTATCACTTACGACTGACATAGGGAAATAAGCCCTAAGCCTAACTTTCCTCCTTTCCCTCCCAGTTCAGAGGAAGAGGAAGAGGCTCTCAAAAAAGCAGAGAGAAGAATAGAGCGCGAAGCAGAGAGGAGGCTAGGTGACAGGTATGAGCGACCAGAGGGTAGTGGTAAGGCCCCCATGGATCCAGATGCATCCTTCATGCAAGTTATCAGTGATATGCTAGCTAGTCAGCGGACCATGTCTTAGTTCTTGGCTCAGGTAGCTGATAGATTGGCTATGGTGGACCTTTTGGGCACACAAGCCCCACATGCAGCACAGGGGAACTTAGGGGCAGGAAGTAGACCCCAATCAACCACTCGCATATACACCTCTGCGAGTAGGATCCCACGTCCATTGTTTCCCAGTTTCCAAAGGGCACCCCGGTAGCAACACAGATATCGATAGCACAGAGACCGCCCACTCATGTAGAGGACATTGCAGATTATCGGAGAGAGTATGCAGCATTGGGTCATGAATTCCATCAAGATATGACCCTAGTCGAGTATTGTGAGCTCAGACTTAGGAACCACCCCAGAGAGCCACAAAGAGGAAGGTCGCAGCCGCAGTAGCAGTAGGGGCATACCATTGATTTCATTCGAAAATTTGGTAAACTCACCATACCATATTTTGACAAATCATCCAAATGCACCGCTAGAGCTTGGGTACAAAAGCTAGACACCTATTATAAGCTCAACCAGATGACCGAGTCAGAAGCCATCAGTTTCGCCACCTTACACTTGGAGGGTGAGGCACACGAGTGGTGGTATCATGGATTGGTGACACTGGGCCATAGTCACATCACCTCCTACAGAGAGTTCACAGAGAGACTCATGGATAGATTTGACAAGAGGGATCCATAGATCCATTTCAGGGATCTAGCCCAATTGAGACAAATGGGCACAGCAAAGACATTCATCTTAGAGTTTCAGAGGGTAGCAGTGGCAGTGACAGATATATCTGAGCCTCATTTGATCATGTTATTTACAGAGGGGCTCACAGAACCCTTGAGAGGATGGGTGAAGGCATACCGGCCTCACACCTTGCAGGATGCCATCCAACGCACTAGAGATTTGGCAGACTCCGTGCCAAAATCTAAACCCTTTACCAAACCCTTTGTACCACAGAGAGACAAGGATCAGAAGAACCCACAAAGGGAGTGGAAGGGCAAGCCCAAGTTAGATGATGATACGAGACGAGAGTTGATGAGGAATAAGATTTTCTTCTCTTATAGATATCCTTGGGGCCCAGGGCATAGATGCATGGGAAAGGGACAGATCCACTACATCGAAGAGGAATCAGGCAGTGAGGAGGAGGAGGAGGATATTGAGGCATCGACAGATAGTGATTTAGAGACTGAGACCACTCATGAGCCAGAGCAGCAGCCGAAGAAACCTCAGATACCGGCAAGGGCACAGCCCAAGGAGGAGGCAAAACCTCGTAGAGAGGTGAAAGGGGGAACCATAGCCACCCTTTCAAGAGTACCCAGGTACAACACTCTCAGGCTCAAGGGCCTTATACAGGGGCAATGCATGACAACTTTAGTTGATGGTGGGGCAACCCACAACTTCATAGATGCATCCTTAGTAGATCCAGGAGGGGGTTATGCATGGAGGAGTTTGAGGGATTCCATGTGGCAGTGGTTGTTGGATACACGATGACATGTTTGGACATGATCCCTGAACTAGAGGTCAAACTAGGCAACTACACCTTGACAAACACCTTCTATGTAGTTGACCTATCAGATACTGATGTTGTGTTAGGGGTACAGTGGTTATATTCATTGGGAGAGATTGGGTTCATTTTTTAGACGTTGACCATGAGTTTCAGAGATGCCAGTGGATCGAGAGTTGTGCTGAGGGGCATGTCTATAGGAGGACCTCGAGCAGTATCGACCAAGAGGGTGGAGCGGATCTTTCGTCATGGTGATGTGGCTTACGCAACAGAGTGTTTGATCACCACGTGGAAGGATTCCGAGGGTAGGGAGCATTACCACCCATAGATCAGAGAGCTTCTAGGTCAATATGAGTCAGTATTTGGGTTGATACCACCAGGGAGACCACCCGATAGGGGTTTTGAGCACATGATTGAGTTAGAGGTAGGGGCTACACTTGTGATTACAGCACCCTACAGGCACCCAAGAAATTCAAGGACGAGATTGAGAAAGCAATCAAAGAATTGCTCGTTATGGGGCACATCAGGCCCAACATGAGTCCTTTTACATCTTCAGTCGTCCTGGTACTGAAGGATGGCATGTTATGAATGTGCATCAAATAGAGCACTCAACAAGAAAATGATCAAGAATCGTTACCCCATTCCACGCATAGATGAGCTAATGGATGAGTTACATGGGGTAGTCTTCTTCACTTAGATTGATCTATGCTCAAGTTACCATCAGATCAACATCAGGGAGCAGGACATTGAGAAGACAACGTTCCGGTGCCATTTTGAACATTTTGAGTTCTTAGTCATGCCGTTTGGATTGACCAATGCACCAGCCACTTTCCAGTCTTGCATGAATCATATCTTTAGAGGACAATTGAGGAAGTACATCCTGGTATTCTTCGACGAAATAGTGATCTACAGCAAGACATGGGATGAGCATCTAGCACATTGGGGGGAGGTCTTGGATATTATGCAGGCACAGTCTTTATATGCCAAGGAATCCAAATGTGAATTTGGCATGAGAGAATTGTTGTACTTGGGGCATATCATCAGTGGGCAGGGAGTACAGGTTCATCAAGAAAAGATCAGGTCCATTTTGGATTGGCCAAAGCCCAAGAATCTCACAGAGATGAGAGGATTCTTTGGGTTATGCAGTTACTACAGGGGGTTCATCAAGGGTTTTTCATAGTTGGGATCACCACTCACAGACTTGACCAAGAAGGGTGCTTTCCATTGGACAGAGGAGTCACAACAGACATTCGACAAATTGAAGGAGGTTATGAGCACATGCCCTGTTCTAGCCCTTCCAGACTTCTCACAGCCATTTGTCTTAGAGTGCAATGCATCAGGGGTGGGGATTGGAGCAGTTTTGATGCAGGGGGGCCACCCCATTGTGTTTGAGAGAAATAATATCAACGAGTTAGAGAGACTCTATCCGATCTACGACAAGGAAATGCTAGCAATCATGCATGCTTTAACCAAATTTAGGCAGTATCTGATAGGCGACATATTTGTAGTAAAGACTGATCATAACAATCTCAAGTATTTCCTAGATCAGAAAGACCTCAGCGAGAGACAACAAAAGTGGGTCTCAAATATCCAAGCCTTTGACTTTGACATTGAGTATGTCAAGGGAAAAAGGAATGTCGTAGCGGATGCCTTGTCCAGGAGGCCAACAGGATGTTCGATGATGGACATTTGTACAGATTGGAAAGCTCATTTGTTGGTGGATTAATCCAAAAACAAATTTTCTTGTGAGGTGATGGATGGACAGGTGTTCGATGAGAGATAACGGGTTCTTGATGACATCATATTCTACAAGGATCGGATCTACTTGGTTCTAGAATCTACCATGAAGGGGAAAATTCTGAAGGTGTGTCATGATTCACCTACAACAGGGCATCAGGGGTACTTCAAAACATATAGGCAGATCAGGGAGAGATTCTCGTGGAAGGGTCTCAAGGATAATGTGCTAAATTATATCCAGGAGTGCATGACTTGTCAGAAGAACAAGTCCGAGCAGACACACCTCGCAGGGCTGCTACAACCTCTACCCATTCTAGAGCAGAAATGGGAGAGCGTTTCTATGGATTTCATTACAGGCCTTCCTTGAGTGCAGGGCAGGGACTGTATATTTGTGGTGGCCGACAGACTAACCAAATTTTCACATTTCTTTGCCATACACACACACTACAAGGCCATACAGGTAGCAGAGTTGTTTTTCAGGGAGGTATTTCAGTTGCATGGTTTACCCAGGCAGATAGTCAGTGATAGAGATGGGCACTTCATTAGTGCGTTTTGGCAGAAGTTGTTCAGGTTGACATGCAGAAAGCTAGCTACGAGTACCAGCTACCACCCATAGACAGATGGACATACAGAGATCGTCAACAAATGGGTATAGGGGTATCTGAGGAACTATGTGGGAGGGCAGCAACGCACATGGGTGAGATGGTTACACATGGGTGAGTATTGTTACAACACAACTTACCATATGTCCATCAGGATGTCACCGTTCAGGGCATTGTACAGATACGATGCACCCTCCTTTGTGGAGACTGTGTTTGGGGACAACAGGGTCCTAGGGGCCAAAGATTGGGTGGAGGAGAGTCAGAGGATTCTGCAGCCAGTGACTGAGAACTTGCAAACGGCTCAGAACCAACAGAAGATGTATGCAGACCGACATAGAGTCGAGCGCAGTTTTGAGGTAGGGGATTTGGTTTTTCTGCGACTATAGCCATAAAGACAGTCCTCCTTGAAGAGGAGCGGAGTAGAGAAGTTGAAGCCCAGGTTTTATGGGCCATACAAAGTCATCAGGAGAGTAGGCGAGGTGGCATATGAGCTAGAGCTAGCTGAGGGTAGCAAGATTCATAACGTCTTTCACGTCTCTTGCCTTAAAAAGATCGTGGGGCAACAGATTAGTATTTCATAGGAGTTGCCACCCTTGGATGAGGAGGGCCAATTGGAGCTGGTGCCAGAGGAAGTATTAGAGCAGAGAGAGCGCAGGTTGAGGAGCAGGATCATCAGGGAGTGCTTGGTTAGATGGAGAGGTCTTCCAATGGAGGATGCCACATGGGAGGGAGAGCATATTTGCAGCACCCAGGATTGATGTTGCTTGAGGACAAGTAATCTCAGAAAGGGAGGACTGTGATGTCCCGTTCCCAAGAGTAGGCCAGCAGGGAGTGACTTAGTAGTCTATGTGTTCCCGTAGACTATATTTAGGCACAAACAGGGAACAAGATGGAGAAATAAGGGTGAATTGATGGATACACGATGAATTAATCCAAAAACTTACGAAAAGTCACTTAAGCCTAAGTCAATGAAGAATTAGAATGAAAAGCTACTACGGGGGGCTTAATTAATTAATTATTCACCTTAGGAGGAAAATCACCCAGCTTAAGTGAGGTCAATGGTGAATTAGGTTGGGAATGGTATAAAGGGAGGAATTTGACCTAATTCCTCATTATGCATTGTTATGATTTGATGTTGAGAATTCCCAGAGGAGGAGAGGATTAGACTTTACTGTTTTGTGGATTTCTAGAGGAAACCACCACCATTGATCAGTTTCGGTGTTGAGAGACACACCCTAGCCCATCGAAGATACCGGCCAAGTATTTCACCGTGACATTCGGGAGCATCTAGTTACAGTGTGCGCAACTCAACTAGTGAGGGCGCAAGTCAGATTGAGGGTTTGTGGAGCTGCACGAGGGCAGAGCTCTGATTACATTTTCCTTTTGACCTAGTTGAGATCCAGCCAGGGCGCTTAGATTGAGCTACTTCCCATCAGATTCCGACGGTGGAATCATTTAGAGTGCACCATCCAGCCATTTAGGGCGCAACTCTTCCAGACGGACATTTGGGGTTGCATGCAGAGCATCAGAGAAGATCCGAGGAAACCCTTCCGACCTAGTTTTTCATTTGGCGAGACGATCGTTTTGAGTCCTATAGAAGCAGATTCCGTTGGTGGAATTATTTGGGGCGCATCCAATGTCCCAGGAGGTGCGCAAACCCCCCAAGGGTCCATATCCAGTGCCTCAGAGACCAGATCCGAGATCCAGCACTCATCCATTTCAGTCTAGAGGCAAGGGCACTTCTATTGGAGTAGTTTCCAGCGCATTCCGACGTTCTATTCTTCCGGACGATTTTTCCAGCTGGTAGCGGTTACCGTACTTCTCCGGAATCGCATATTTTTGTCGATCTATCCGTGCAAGCATCAGATCTGCTATCATCTTCTGATCACGGGTATTTTTTTGATATTTGCTTGTATTCTAGTGACGATCCATGAGATCTAGTTGATGATTATATTCTATATTTCCAGTATGTTATTGTATTTCCATGCTTGAGTCGTATAATACATGTTATTGGGAAGTTGATGTTCTTTACTTCCGCATGCATCCTTTATATGTTGTTTAAACCATAAATACGCAACATGCAGATGCAATAACCATCAATATCTCAAACATACAACTAAAACATATCTAGAAACCCCCCGGTGTATCAGATCTGCAAGACAAAACATTAGATCAGTAGAAAATATCGTGATCAGCGGGATCAGGGATATTTCACCCCTTCTCTTCTCCAAAAATCACAAGTGAAGAATGAATCTCAAAATGCACTATACCTTCACTTTAGCCTCCTTTGACCATGCCCTAATAGATCAATGGCCTAGATCCAAACTAGCCAAGTCTAATCAATGGGTGAGATCTAATCCAAAAATCTCACTAAGTAAACCCACTTTCCTTAGTTTCTTTATGTATATTAATTCACCCACATTGTGAATTAATTGTCACTTTATGCTTAAGTGACATATTTCACTTTTGACTTAAATCTCCTAGGTCAAAATGAAATTAGAATCATAAAGTAAAGTACAAGGGAAATAGTCTCCCCCATTTGTGATTAGAGACTCATAAGCACATGGGAACCACTTTCCAAGGTACCCAAATCTCAACAGTCCCCTTGACGAGTTATCATGCCATTCTCAACCATACTTGTCACTTTCCACACTTCGTCCCCTCATCTCCTTATCTTTTGGGATTTTCGAGTGTATTGACCCAAGAAGAGATTGCCCCTCATTTCATGGGAAGAAGGGGCCGAAGGCCCAGAGGCTTGTAGCTGGAAAAATATACAAGACAATCATGAACCTTTTAGATGCTCACCCAGGGATCCTGAGGACAATGAAATGTCTCTCATAAGAAACTAATGGAACCCATGAAAATAATTAATACAAAATTCCAACCAAGGTGGAGCATGTGTGGGCAATGTTTTTCATGCTTAGGTAGAAGCCCCACCTTGGATTCAACCTAGAAACATCTTAAAAGAACAAAAGGCAATAAATGGGCTTAGAAAAAGGTTGCATTGAAAATGAAGGTGTAGCACACCCTCTACAAAGCCACCCATAAATGAGATACTATGATCCCTTGTATGCCATGAACCCCATGCCTAAAATTCTTTCCCCCATCCATATCATCTTCTCCACATGACCTAAAGAGGGGTCCACTTTGGAAACACTCCTAGACTTGAGGTATGATTCACCCAATAGGTCGCATTGTCAACCCTCCCTTACCTAAACTTGGCAAATTGCATAGGGTCTTTGAGTACTTGTTTAGTTTGATGAATTGGTTTTGATGCACATGCTTAGGTGGATCTTTTATTGATTTGATTTACTTATCATGATGCAATTGACTTCATATCCTTGGAGGGTGTATTCATTGTCTTTGCAGGACCTAGTTGGTGGACAATTTTGGAAGAACAAGCCTAGCTTGGGATTCCTTAGGGTTTAAATCCCATAGGTTGGATACCATGGCCCACACACCGGATGATGATGGTATCCTTTGGAGGCCTATGAGACACCTTGGAGGATCCATCCTAGCCCATTTATAGCCCAACGTTATGCTCTTGAGGCCAAAACGTCACACTTGAGGAGCTTGACGTCACCCTAGGGCTAGGGTTTTGGTGTTGAAGTTATTGATGATGGACACTTGGCACGTTTTGATGGGAGGAGGCATGGATTGAAGGAGGAAACCCTAGCGCATGAGAGGGAGGCCCTAGAAGGCCCAACGACTTCCACTCTCAACTCCAACAACTTGCAAAAGATGCCAAACGTCACCTTAGAAGAGGGCTGATGTCACATTAGGGTACAATTTTTAAAGTTAAAATTGAATTTAATAATGTAAAGGTGAAAATTAAGGGTTGTTGGACTCTTACTTTGTGATTTACCCTAAGATTAAGTGGACAAACAATTTTAGGAGGATTTAAATAAATAAGGATCACTTCTATTTCATTTTTATCATAGCTCTCCCATTATGAGAGGACTAGTGGCTAAAATTTGCGCCCTACTTGGGAAATTTGGTATCTCTCTCTTGTGCAAATGATTTTTGGTGATATCTCTTGGTGAATTGTTGAGCTAAGGTGGTGCACACCTCTTGGAGACTTCTTCTCTTGTTTATGAATGGTCATTTCTTGGTGAACTAGGGTTTGATCTTGCATCTCTCTTGGAATTGGTAAGGAAAATATGCAATTGTTAGTTCTTCTTTCTTGTTTCATGATTTTTTTTGTTGAAACCCTAGGAGGAGTATAAGTGCATACCGTTGGAAGGTTTACAGTTGGGAGTAAGCTTGTCATTGATGGAAAGAACAATGATTGCAAAGATCAATGATGGCAAAGAACAACAATGGCAAGAACATCGAAATCGCAAGGTGGACGAGATCGCGAAGCGGCGAAATCGCGAAGGTGGACGAAATCACGAAGTAGCGAAATCGTGAAGTGGTGAAATCGCGAGAAGATTTGGGCCGTAGGATCAAGGGTATCTACAAAGGCTCCATAGTCGTTAGATATGGTGAAGATGCAAGGCGGATAATTCCAAGAGTCATCCAACTTCCCAAAACTGTGAAGGAATCCTGGCTGTCCATCGGGGACAGTCGTGGACCGTTGATCCAAGAGGGACACGTGGCAAAAGATCAGAGCATGTCAAAGCTCCATCTCAGAGTTTTGCGTATCACGACTTGGAGTGACGAGAACCTCCATCACAAGAATTGCGAGATGTGATCTCACAATAAGATCTGAACCATCAGATCCCCAAGGGTTCTGCACCGTTGATCTAAGCTCCATCCCGGAGCTTCACCTATCCCGACTTGGAGTGACAAGAACTTCTATCGAAGGAATCGCGAGATGCGAATTCACGATGAGATCTGGACCATAGATTCATCGAGATCGTGGACCATTGATCTCAGCTCCATCTCGGGGTTTCGAGGATCGCGACTTGGAGAGTCAAGATGCCTCATCTCCAGATTCACGAAATGCGAATTCGCGAAAAGCACTTTATGCATAAGCACTTGGTCATGGCCATGGTCATATAAAGGAAGAAGCCAGCGCAGAAAAGCTCCATTTTGGAGTTTCGGAACTCGCGACATGGAGACTCAAGATGTCTCATCGCAAAATATCTGAATTGCAAAAGTGCGAAACGGGTAAATAACGACAATACTATTCAGAGTTAATCCAACGGTGCAGGTGAATTTGAGCATAATCGGAGGGATACTGTTGCACGACACAATGAAACTACCAGAAACCACTGATGAGTTCTAACAAAGGACTCGAAGACACTTCAAGGTGATTGACAGAGGAGGTGAAGAGTCTCAAGGGATTAGCCAGTAGAACAAAGACTATTCGTGGAGACGATTGATAGATGGATGAGCGTTGAAGTCTGTAACTAAAACAGAAGGCATAAGCTCGACTGTGCCAGAGAAGACGAGGAGTCTCAACTGCCAGAGAGGTTGAGGAATCTCAGCAGAACACCCAGTGATGCTGGACGCGTGGTGGCAACCACCAAAGGAGCTAAAGAGTTACATGGAATTTGCCAATGGAATGAAGACGATTCATGGAGGAAATTGACAGCTGGATGAGGGTTGGAGCTCGTAACTGAAACATAAAGAATGAGCCCGACTGTCACAGATAAGACGAAGAGTCTCAACTGCCAGAGAGGCTGAGGAATCTCAGCCTAGCATACAACGATGCTGAACGAGTGAAAAAAAAGGGCCAGAGAAGCTAAAGAGTCACGATGATGATCAGACAGAGCACTCGAGTTGTGAAGGATAACGACGTGGTGTGAATATGTTAAGGGATTGCGCACATTGCATGCACAAGGTGCTCAAAAGCTATAAATACACCGTACAGAGAAGAGATGCGCTTGTTGTTGTTGAAGGTAATTCATGCGTAAATGAGGAGAGTGCAGCAGCTGAATTGAACAAAAGAGGAACTGTGCAGTGAATGGAGATGGTGCACAGAGCATAAAAAGTAGAAGAATAGACAGCGCAAGTCATGTGTGCAGGTAGGCAGTGAGGCAGACAAAGCAACAAAATGCAGCAGAACAATGATGAGTCTGGTAAGCCATTGTTGAACATTATATCACTGTAATAAGTTTCAGTAGCAAAGATTTATATTTCAGGGTGGAAGGAAGGTGCTAGGAAGGACTGTTGTCCTCATAGGTTCAAGTGGGTGCTTGAACATAGGGAGTTGTAGCTTCCATCTTGTTGCATCCAGAGAAACTAGGGTGGCAGGGTGGTGCAAGGGAGAACTCTTGTTCTCTATTATACAGGTTGGTGCCTGTATGATTGGAAGTTGGTGTTGAAAACACTCATGGAGTTGGTGCTTCCTTCTAGTTTGAGCTAGAGAAACCAGGGAGTTGGTGCTTCCTTCTAGTGGGTGCTAGAGAAAAATAGAGATTTGGTGCTCTCAACAAGTTGCAGCTTGCAAAACAGAGGTTGTAGCCTCACAATGAGTTGGTG
>SNQJ01S0130501.1:7581-23950 GCA_010110895.2 Picea sitchensis
AAGGCACCTAAACATGTTCATCAAAATTATGTCATCAAATTAAACAAATGCTCAAAACCCTATGCAATTGACCAAGTTTAAGTATGGGAGGGGTGTCATAGGAGTCCTATTGGGTAAACCAAAGCACTCAAGTAGGGAATGATCCCAAGGATGGCCTCTCAAGGTTATTTAATGGATGATGAGGTGGAAGGGGTTTAGAATTCATAGGTTGTTGAGTTTCAGGACATACAAGGTTTCATATTGTCTCATTCATGGGTGCCTTTATAGAGGGTGTGTGGCACCTTTGTTTGCGATGCATTTTTTCCAAGTCCATCTTATTGCCATTATTTGTTTCTTTCTTATTTTAAACAATGAGTTGAAGGCCACTGTCCTAGCGTGGTGTCCAAATAATGACAGTGTCACTCACAAGTACCTTGCAGAAATAAGAAGGTTGGCTTGATGAGACTCCCTTTCTCTCAGTTATGTAACTGAGAGCCACTATCTTGTCTTGGTGACTAGACGATGGTAATGTCATACCGCTAGATACCCACAATCATGATAGGATGGCTCGTGATGAGACCTATTATCCCCCAACTGAACCCTTAAGCATTCATTATCGTTTATTCATGTAGGTCCCCTTTTTCTTACAGAGAAGCATTTCATTTACTTCTCGGGGGATCCCTGGGCGAAGCATCTGGAAGGTCTATATAAATAGTTTTTTATCCTTTTTAACCAACACGAATCCCTCTATGCCTTCAACCCCTTCTTCCCATGAAATGAGGTACATACCCTTCTTGGGTCACTAAAGTCAAAGGACCTGGAAGAGGACAATATGATGGGAGTGTAATGAGTGGAAAGTGGTAAGTATGGTCGAGAATGGTACAATAACCCCTCAAGGAAACCCGAGTCACAAACCTTTCCCAAAGGTTGGTCACCCACTAGGAAATATATGACACTCACCAAGGTCAAACAAGGTCAAAGGCATAATCTCCAAGCATGCACTCTATAATCCAAATTATCTCAAATACAACATGTTCAAATGCCTTAAATATTAGGGTGATTACCTGCCACGATACCTGACTTGTACCGAATGGAGCAAGACCCTTTTGTCTTTCATAAGTTGGCTGGTGTGGTGGATGCGCTGACAATGGATCAAATGTGGTGACAAAGTTGGATTCTGTATGTGCAAGTGGATATTGTTGGTCATGTAATCCATCGACACTCCATATCTACAACTTGAGGGCCTCGAGACATGTTCTCCTTAGTTATCCCACAAAATGGGGATAACATGACTGACATGGTGATCCAACCATGATGAAAATAATATGTGAAAATCAAAACACAATTCAATCTAAGGCCGACGTAGAATCATAACCAAAGAACACACCTCTATGTACAAATCTAGGTTAACAACAAGCAAACCAATGGCTTAGGGGTCCTTCCCAAAACCAACCCTCTTGGGGAGATGAATTTGCCACAATATTGGCTAGTGAATGTATGAGGAGTATTTAGGATGAACTATGTGAAACATCCCCGACTGATGCAATAACCCTTTATTAAGGTGGGCACACTCCGAGGGAACTAAGACCATGAAAAAATGTCTGCCACAGGTACTACATGAACATCCCACCTGCAGTCACCTCTGTAGGCTACCTAAGAATGGTCACTAAGGCCACCACCTCACAATAAATGACTAGGAAAATAGATGTAGGTATGACCACACATAAGAGTAGGGTACCTAATCACAAAGCTTCGAAGGCATTACCTCACACAGAGGCATGGCACCAACAAAACCCCTGTATATGTATTAATCAAAGAGATGCCACAAACACCAAAACAAGCAGAAATGGGTATTATCTCCACTTTCCATGATGCAACCTTGTGCTTAACTCCCATGTTAGAAGAGATTCCCAATACATTGGTTGCAAAAATGGGTTTTACACTCTTTAATGAATTCTAGGTTTCATTTTGGTGGCCTTGGAGAGTTCACTTTCCAATCCTATTCCAGGGTCCTAAACCTAAATGTTGGTTTGCTAACAAAGAAAAGAGTTTGATTGATTTTAATTTACAAATTATGTTCTTATGGTTGTTTTTATGTCAAAGGGAAAAAAAATTAAATTTTTATGGTGTTTTGGACTCTTGACCCAACGAAAACAATGCAAAGATGTCAATGCAATAGTTCCATTCAATGAATTCTATATATGGGAGGGAAAGAGATCTTTTTCTTTGCAAAAAAATTACAATGCAACCTCACAATTTCAAAGAAACCATGCAAGATAATTCAAAACCAAAATTTCAATAAGATATCAAAGCCAAACACAAAAATGCTCTTTGTTGCCAGTGTTCAAAAACATTATGCATGCAAATTTTTACTTTTTTTTTTTCAATTGGAATGTAAAAAACTTCTTAATCTAATCAAGAAATAGATATGCAAACCAAAAACCAACAAACAACAAACAAAGGTTGTGGGATATTGGTAGTAATGCACCAAAACACACTCTAATGTTTATACAGGATCAAAAACCCAAAACTTGGAAAAAATATCTAATGGAGATCTACAGTTTGGGAGTGGAAATTTACAGGGGCTGTAGTATACTTTGTATTTACCAGAAACATATGATATAATATGTCAAAATAAATCCCCAAAAATCTTCCATCCAATGGATTTGGTTTGGATGTAATTTGAGTTTTCTATCAAAAGATATTATCCAAATAGTCCATACATCCATTGCGAAAAATATGCAAAATAGTTGATTTCAAATCAACGATAATTTTCCTTTTCAGACATCGTTTTGGATTTTTTTTTTTTTTAAACTGGCCAACTTTTCGAGAGGAATCCAGATATACAATTATGCTTATAAAGTTACAAATTTTATCTGAAGGTTGTGACCCTCTTTTAAAGGAAAAACTTCCTAAGAGAGCCAAGGAAGAAAGCAAAGGATCTCCCCAAGTGATTCTCCAATTCTGTTGTGGAGAATATCTCACCAATATGGATAGTAAGATATCCCTAGGATATGTCCATTGATTCTAGATAGACAATGAGTTAGAATTCTATGGTTCTCCCTAGATCCAAACAATATGTTTCCTATTTTATGCTAAGAGATAGTATATAGGTATACCTTTTCCTTTGAAGGTCATCCTCACATGTCCTTGGATGGTGTAGTCCTGGATATCCAACTCCAAACTCCTTCAACCTACTACCTACAAACAAGAGGCAAACAATACCAATCTACAAATTCTCTCTAGCATTAGGAAATCACAATTCATCTAGATATATCCTGGTCTATTCAATGTAAGATAAGATCTAAGATATATCATTGAACATGAACAATATAAAAGGGGAAAAACAATGATCTATATTAATATGAAATGGATAATTACATCATCTTTTACCTTAGATGAAATATGCATTCCTCCTAGTTCTAGGATCCTAATTCTCCTCCTTAGTCACTTGAGTTTCTCTCTCTATTTTTTCAACATAACCACTCTGAAACTCTAGCTCCCCATATCCTTGATTTGGCCTCTTCTTACAAGAATTCAGAAGAAATTGGAGATGTGATTCATGACATGTGAATTAGATGCTTAAAAGTCATGGATAGCTTGATGACATGTGAGATGACACATGAACTAAGAATTTATGAGTAATAGATAGGCTTGATGGCATGTGAAATAAACAATTACAAGTCGTGCACAAGTTTCATTCTTAATTATGAGCTTTTTCCAAACAATTATGAACTTTTTCACTATTATAATATTTTTCCTCAAGTTCCATGCTCAATTATGAGATTTTTCCATCTCACTATGCACTTCTCTCATCTATAGATCATCCCCAAGGTAGGCATACCCATGCTCGGAAGAGAAACAAAGCATGACTGCCAACACAATACGCCGTGGATCCATGAAGTGAAATGCAAGAAGATGGACATGAAAAAATACATTGTGGATCCATGTCATCAACTAGATCATAGCCATGAGAAAATACAATGTGGATCTATGTCACAAAATATACATCAGAAAGACAACGAGCACTGAGGAAAGTGCCTCTGAAGTCTTCAAAGTACTCATACATATGTTCTATACTCCATCACAGCTTGAGAGGGGTGTTGTGGATGAAGGAGGTAGACCCAAACCCAAGGTCTTTATCCCAAACCTTGATGGTACAATTCTACAACATGCAAATCGATGAAATGATGTCGAGCATGGTAGAAACCCATTGATTTATGACCATTGAGGTATACCATTAACATACAAGGGGACCCACCAATGACGAAAATGAACCCTAAGCTACCTAGTACAAACTATCAAGTGTGAATAGAGGATATGATGTTGAAACCCATAAAATCGATTGATTAGGGGTTAATGAGGTAAACCCACTATCCATTGTGAGGAATCCTACCACTGAGGACTACAAGTTCCAAGGTACTAACTAGTTTCTAGATCTCTCTCCTAGATAATGTGTGGAAGTTGATAGGAAGATATTCATCGAAGGAGGGCCTTAATGTATCCTCCATCAATTGATATAAAACATAAACTAAGAGACAATGTGAAAAGATAGAATCACCAAGTACAACTAACACAGGGATGGCCAACTCGAAAAGTCAATAACACAACAGATGACCGACTTAGGCTTAAAATTCCCTTGAACATATAGCACGACACAATGGTGACTTGGTAGAAAGACTAAAAAACTAGACAAATATTGTGCAACAACACATGAGGCATTGAAGCAATCTCCATGATGACTGGAAGAGTAACCATCCAGAGGAGTATCTGTGACTCATATTACTGGGACAACTCCTAGGCAAGACAAAAACCAACTGTACGATGATGACTCAAACATGTGCCATGTTCAAGGGTGACTCAACTGACGTTTCCATTTCAAGATAGAACAATGGTAAAAAACCCCCACTCTTTTTTTCATTTTGTTTTTTGTTTTTAGTGTCTCCTTCATGGTTTAACGAGCAGGTAAGAGAGATAAAATTATGCTCGGTAGTGTATTTTTCGTTCAATTTTAACGATCCCAAAAAAGAGATAAAAGTATACTCAGGAGGTGTCTTTTTCATGTATTTTAACGAGTCTGAAAAATAAATAAAAGTGTACTCGATAGGTGTATTTTTCATGTCTTTTTACGAGTCCGAAAAATAGGGAAAAATTTATTCAAAAATGTGTATTTTTCATGTCTTTTTACGAGTCCAAAAAAGAGATAAAAATATACTTATCAATTGTCTTTTTCATGGTTTAATGAGTACGTAAAAGGGGTAAAATTTAGCTCATATGGAGATAATGAGTGGATTAACAACATGCTCCTATGTTCCAAGCACACAAAAGTTTCCTAAGAAAAATGAATGCAAATTGTATTGGCAAGTGGGATCCACTCTTAGCATTTTTTGTCTCCATGGGTAGATGGATGAAAAATGACGCCCAAATAATGCAAGAGGTGGATGGTCAAAGGATACTACAATAGCGATAAGCGGGATCTAGGAAAATAACAACACAACGACGGGGTGAATGACACACACATAAATGCATAGGAGATCATTAAACAACACAAAAAGTCAGGACCCCCCTTAGGATATGGCCAAAATATAGATTAAGAGAGGAAAATTAGGCTCAACATCAAGTCATGGTGGGGATATAGGAGGGTTACCGGGCCTATGGGAAATCACAACATGGACACCAAATGGAAATAAGGTTCTAACTAGGGTGCCCATGGAGGGTAGGCACTACCGTAAAAGTTATGACATGCAATAAATGAGTGGTTAATGTCACAACCTTACGATATCATACCTAAGGCATTGTGGCAACAAAAGGGGTGGTTAATAATGCAAGGTGACATCACAGGAAAAAAACTAGAACTATATGCCAATTCAGGAAACATGTACCTCAATTTCGGTGGAAGTCACCAAATTTGTAAAAAGGTTCCCATAATCCTGTCAACACATGTAAACTAGATTCTAGGGTCAAAACACTCAGTGGAATCTCAAAAAATAAAATATTTTTGGATTTTTTGGATATAATTTATGTAAAACAAAAACACTCACACTACACACCTATGTACAAGGCACTACACATTCTAACGATTCAGGCACAATATATCCCATTGCTAGGCTATGACCGAGGATCCTTTGCATAATTGATGAAATCATGGGTCGTTGTTGGCATCATATGGCACTCTGTGCTAGGGCCATGCCACATAGTAACTAATTTCTACAGTCGAAGACACTCATCATGAGTAGTTTCGTGAGCTTTGGAGGCTCCTTAATGATTCCCATAAAGACATAAAGGAAATACGTAACATGAATCTTTGATGGAAGGGGAAGCAAAGAATTCTGTGGTAAGTTTCTAAAATGATAACTAAGGAGGAAAGGGGTTAAGACTGGGGGTTTCACTGGATGTCCTGACAAATGCCCCTAGTCATGGATCAAGACTCATTGTGATAACTATTGTGGGTTCCAAATCAGGGAGATTGAATTCTCGATGCTTCTCATATTCCTTGGGATTATCTATGGAAGCCATGTTTTCTAGGATGACCTCTTCTGAAGGCAACTCAAAATCTAGGAAGTCATATGAACTTGGAGAGTCAACAACCCAGGTGGGCATAGTAGGTTGATCACACTCCATTTGAGGATGGAGTTGTGGTCTAGTATCAACAAATATTGATGGGATTGTCAGATCAACAATCTTAACCATGGTCAGTGACATGTGAGCTTCATAATAATCAACCTCCTCAGGACGATGTACCATCCAAGGATAAGAAGACTAGAGGGATCCAATAGTAAATGAAGAGATGATATTGAATGGATCTATATTCGTAGTAGGAGGTGGTGGGGGAAGAGGGAATGTTCCCACGAATGAAGATTCTTTAAACATCCCTGCACCAACATTCATGTAGGAATTCTGGTCATCATCGACAAAGGGTCGGTAGGTCCTGCATTGGATCCAGGTTTTGGGGTACAAAACACAAGTTGATCGATTGAAACTATTTTCCCTTGATGAGGTAAGTGTAAGACCCTAAATACGTATGAGACAATTGCAGTCATCTCGTAGAAGCAATTTTTCCCGAGTAACAAATTGTACTCAAGAGGTGCATCGACAACCTCCACAACAAAAAAGACAGTCTTACAACCTAATTCAATGGGTAAGGTGGTGATAATCCCATGGGGATGGAACATATGTGTGCCGAATGATTTCAACAATATTGTAGATATATCGATCTTTGGAGAGTCGAGGGCCTTCCAACATGACATAGACATAATGTAAGTCGAGGCTCCTTTGTCAATCATAGTGTGAATGATATTTTTCCCCATCATTCTCACTTATATTTGGAAAGCGATTTGATGGGAAATCCTATGATGAACCTGATCAAAATCAAATGTTATCAAAGTCGACTATGAGGGATCAACCCTACCTATGACAGACAACAAGGATTTTTTTTGCATTGGGCAACTTTGGAGGATTTCTAGTGCAAACATGGCACATGATGCTTGGGCCAGGTCTTCCACAATACTATAGTTGTGGGAGGCCTGTGTATTTGGGTTGTGTGTCGTTTGTTGAAGAATGTTTTTTGGGGGGCAAAGCGATGTCTCAAAGGATGCCTTCTTAATATTAAGAGGGCCACCAGGCATGGAAAAATATGTTGGCTCTTGCAAAATAGGAGTACGCTCAGAATTGTCGTATTTCTTAGCTCGAGTTTGCATATTGACCATCTAGTCACACATGAAAATTGTAGCATTTGAGGAAGACCCCTCATGTTGAGGGGTACCTTCCATGCCCCCTTGCAAAGGGGAAATATTTGTGGCAACCATGTGTTGAGGTTGAGGGGGGAAAGGATGAGTTATGACAATAAGTTGTTGGGGGCCCTTTGTTGAGCCAAAAATAAATGGACCTCATCCTTCCGAGGAAAATGATGAGTAGGATGGTCCTCCCCACAAATCATGTAGGGGAACCGACTCTTGTTTTTTTCTTTCATTTCCCCCCCACACGATCATTTTGGTGGGACTGGTCCCTTGCTCAATGTTGGAAGTTTTATTTTATCAGCTAGTTGCAATCTACCTCTGGGCCTTTAACCCCTTCTTCTCATAATAGAGTGAGGTACTTGCCTTTTTAGTGTACATGTAACAACATTAACCAAAAGGTGGAAGAATGGAAGGATCAAGGGTGAAAAAGTGGTAAGTATGATAGGGAATGGTACGCTATCCCTTTCAAGGAACCACCGATGGTACCCCTTTTCCCCGGGAGTGAAAACATGAGACTAGGATTCCTGAGATGGCGACCAAGTTGAAACAAGACAAAAAACATAACTTATGAGCTCATGATTCATTATCCAACTTCAACCTATGATCATTACTCAAATTCCCAATGTATTAAATATGACACTTTATATGAAACAAGGACTAATGTACATCATAATGTGTTGGGCCACCATCTCCCAATGAGCCTTGATGATTGAGTGTGATGAGCCATGCTGGTGAGGAAGAGGCATTTTAGGGGGCTCATGGGATGCTTTTTGTGGGTATGTTGATCATCATTATCAACAATATCATTGTCTTCATTATGGGCCATGATACATGATCTCCTCTAGTTACCCCTAGGTGAGAGGGGGTAACATATGGCTCCAACATGGGGACATGTGCTCATCGTAGAGTGCATGAAAACATCAACATTGTTGGAAGTCCAAGACTTGCAACCTACATCACTCTAAATATCTTGTTACATTTTAACATGCACACATTAATACTACAAGGTAGGGGGATGTTATCCACCTTGGTTTATGAAAATGTAAACCATTTGAGAAAGAATTTTTAATTTTCATCAATATATCATTTGTTTTATAATATAAATTCTAAGTTAACATGAATGCATAATAAAGAAATGAACAATATCAATAAAGGAAAACATTTTAATAAATCTATCACACAATATGACCTATCTAGCCTACCTACCTTAGGCTGGGCCTAAGAAATCAAATTCCTTCTAAAAAATAGGGTTTGAGAAGGTATCCATTAATAGGTAATGGTAACTTCTCTTCCTCATGCATGGTCAAGTAGAAGGATTTAGTCCCAGACTTCCCCTCAATCTAGTAGGGTCCAAGTGACGCAAACCCCCACCCACTCTCTAGATCTGCATGACCTCCCGGTCCAGGATCGTTTAACTTCAGGAGTTGAATTAGCTCTCGAGCCCCTGCTGCTCCCTTAAAACAATTCTCCCAAGTCCTAAGTTCTTCTTCTCGAATGAAAAATCTGCTTTTTAGGATCCCTTGAATACTCCCAAGTCGTTCAAGGGCCCTTGGGGAAAAAACCGTGGGCTAAATCTCCAATCTTCGAAGAATTCGGGACTTCGTTGTTGAAATATTGCAACTGCAAAGTTTATTCTATTTATTATTGAGTTATTGTTCATTAGATCAATCCCCTTTTGTGGATTGATCATGTCGGGCCTTGTACTTGACCAAATCCCCTTTTGCGGATTGGTCAAACCCTAATTGTATTATGAAAATTAATAAGTCGCCCCCCTAGGCCTAATTAAAGTGGTTTTAACCACTAAGAAGACAAGCCGGCCTTACCCAATGAAGATACACCTTTCCAGCACGTGCCAACTTGTATAAATAAAGGAACCCAACACCTCATTATCTCACTCACTCATTCACTCATCAAGTGCGCAATTTTGGTAGTTGTAGTTGGGAGAAGAAGGAAGAGAGAGGTGCACTGCTTAGCATTGGATATTCTCTAGTGTTTTGGTTTATTTTCTTGGAATTATATTGGTTATCTATATTAAGGAAGTTTTTGATGGGTTTTCTCCCCCATGAGGGTTTCCCAGGATAAATGTTGTGTATCTTGTGATTGTGTTTCTCTCAATGATCCTACCTATGCTATTGTTATCTAGTAAATTGAAAAGAAACCTAATAATAGCTCAAAACTTAACATGGTTTCAGAGTTGAGTTGAAGAGAGCACCTTTCAATGGATAAGCAAAAACGTCACTATTGTCGTACAAGAAAATTAGGGTTTTCTATTGAAGAGGAATTTTAGCCTAAAACTCATCAAGGAAGTGTGCCCTAGCCTAGAAAACTCTTTGGCAGCCTCAGTGCACTTTTTTAGTGGAAAGAACTCCTAGAAAGTGAAACCCTAGTTTTCATTGGTACCAGAAAACTAGAAAACCAAAAAACCAGGAAACTAGAACCAATACCAGAAGTACCAGTCTAGAATTCCACTGGCCCAGTTTGAAGGGGAAAATTTTGGATTTTTTGAAATATGACTGAATAAAGCTACTTGCCTCAGCCAAGCGCACCTCCTGGTAAGTTCATAATTAAGTTATGAGCATTTTCAATTTTTGGTCATTTTCCTAGCTCCAGGTTAAGATGTCTGGAAGCACTAAGCTTGTTGACAACCTAGAAGGCGTGGAAAACTTCCATGCCTGGAAGTATAGGATTTCACTCATTCTTGAAGAGAATGACCTAGCAAGATTCATTAAAGAAGTTGTACCATAACCTACCGATGCTACAACTAAAAAAACACACCAAAAGGACACCATTAGGGCCAAACGAATCATTGCAGTCTCTATTAAAGATCACTTGATTCCTCAAGTGGCTTCAAAGAAAACTCCAAAAGAAATGTTTGATGCCCTAACCAGAATGTATGAAGGAAATAACATCAACCAGAAGATGAATCTAAGAACTCAACTCAAAAGTACAAGGATGAAGAAAGGAGAAACAATTCAAAAATATTTCTCTAGAATATCACAATTTGAGGAACAACTAGAAGAAATTGGTGATACTCTAAATGAATATAAACTCATAATGAAAACCCTTAATGGCCTCACAAGACCTTGGGATGCGTTCATCCAAACTGTTTGTGCTAGAAAGGAGAAACTACACTTTGACAATCTTCGTGAAGAATGTGTTCAAGAAGAAGCAAGAGTAGCTAACCGAGAATCAATATTATCAATAGATGAAGATCAAGCCCTAGATGCTCATACTAAAGGAGGAAGGAAGAGGTCTCACTTCTAGAAAGAAACCAAACAAATTCATCCATAAAGAATCTCACCCTCCAAGGAGATTCCATAAGTTTTAGAAAGGTCAAAGAAGAGAAAAATATTTCTCATCCTACCAATGTTACCATTGTAACAAGATGGGACATATTGCTAAGAATTGTCCAGATAGAAGAGAAGAATACAAGAAGAGAAGAGTACAAGAAGAGAAACATAAGGCACCATTCCCATACAATTGAAGAAGAAGAGCCACCCACAAAGATGATAACAAAACATATTGAAGACTATGTCTTAATCTCTGCCCTTTCAGGACCAGTGTCACTTGGTGAAGATACTTGGCTCATAGATAGCGGTGATTCCAAGCACATGACAGGTCAAAGAGACATTATCTCTTGCCTTACAGAAAATAAATTTCCCTAGAAAGTTACACTTGGAGATGATTACTAGTACCCTATCAAAGGAGTAGGAGAATCGAATTACAAACTTGATTCAGGGACCCCAACGAAGATGAAGGATGTACTATATGTACCAGGTTTGACAAAGAATTTACTTTCTATCTCAGATCTAGATAAGAAAGGCTTCAAAGTTGCTTTCATAGATGGAGAAGTTCTTATGTGGTCCAAAATAAAAACCATAGAAGAAGTAATTGTTATTGGAAAAGAAGAAGGTGGCTTGTATAGGCTAAAAGGTCACTCAGAAGCATCCTTGACTCATTCCATTGAGATTCCATGTGAACTTTATCATAGAAGACTAGATCACATCAACTACAAGTCATTACCATATGTAATCAAGGCAGTCATAGGTCTACCAAAATTCAAGGTTGACCATGGAGGTGTGTGCAACAGATGTGCACAAGGTAATAACATCAAGAACCCTTTTTCGAAGAGAGACAGTAAAACTAAGGAGTCCTAGAGATCATTCACTTAGATGTATGTGGCCCAATGTCATCAACCTCCATTAGTGGGTATGTATACTATGTGTCTTTTATTGATGACTATTCTCACAAAACATGGGTTTAATTTTTGAAATCAAAAGATGAAGTGTTTGGTAAATTCAAGGAATTAAAAACCTTGATAGAGAATCTCTCTGAAAGAAAGATCAATATACTCAGGTCAAATAATGGAGGAGAATACACCTCAAAATAGATTGTAAACTTTTGTAAATATGCCAGGATCAAGATGGATCTCACCACTCCCTACAATCCTCAACAAAATGGTGTAGCAGAAAGAAAGAACAAAATTATAATGGAAGCAGTGAAGACTATGACCCATGATCAAGATATTCCAATGCAATTATGGGCATCATCAACAAGAACAACAATGTATGTACATAATAGATTATCCCATAGTGAACTTGGGTTCAAAACCCCCGAAGAGATGTTCTCCAGAAAGAAACCAGAAGTAAGCCATCTCAAAATATTTAGCTGTCTAGTATTTGTACACATTCCTAAAGAGAAGAGAACCAAGCTAGACCCTTCATGAAAGAAGGGAATATTTGTTGGATATTGTGAGATCTACAAGGCCTTAAGAATTTGTATACCAGGTTACCATCATATTGAGATCAATGACAATGTAACCTTTGATGAATATGCAACACTCAGGAAATAAAGAATATGCCAGCTTGAAGAAGTATATGAAGAAGAACTTGTAGCTTCCAGAGTTGCAGAACCAGTGAGGGAAGTCATAACTTCCCTTGATGAGGAGATTCCAGAAGATCATGACATAATAGACTCTCAAGAACCTCCCCATAGACGATCTCCCACAAGAGAAACCCAACCTGGGAAAGGGAACTTATTCAAGATGGAGAGAAGTATGGTGCCCCCGAAGGAAACATGAGACAAGTAAAGAAATCTAAACCATTCTCTAGTTACATGGCTTTGATGTGTGATCTATTAGAAAAGGAACCCACTTTCTTTGAAGAAGCCATTCAGAAGAAAGAATGGGTGGATGCCATGACAAAAGAATACGAATCCATTATAAAGAATGATGTATGGGAAATAGTTCCCAGACCGAAGAGCAAGGATGCATTATCTTCCAAATGGATATACAAGATAAAACATGTTGCTGATGGAAGTATTGAGAAATATAAAACAAGGTTTGTTGCTCGTGGATTTTCTCAAAAGGAAGGCATTGACTATGAAGAGACATTTTCTCCTATATCCAGATACACTTCAATTAGAATCATCATAGCCCTTGTAGGTAAGATGAAATGGAAGTTACACCAAATGGACGTGAAAACAACTTTCTTAAATGGTGTCATAGAAGAGGAAGTGTATATAGAACAACCTCAAGGGTTTGAAGTTGAAGACATAAAGACTCATGCATGCAGATTGAAGAAAGCTCTGTATGGACTGAAACAAGATCCTAGAGCTTGGTATGGAAGAATAGATAGTTTCTTGACGAGCTTGGGCTTTACCAAGAGTAAACATGACTCTAACCTTTACTTCAAGGTTATGAATGATGATCCTGTTATATTGTTGTTATATGTGGGCAACTTATTTCTAACTACAGAATAAAAACTCATCATTGATTGTAAGAAGAAACTCACTGCAAAATTTGAGATGAAATACCTTGGCCTAATGCACTATTTATTAGGTCTTGAGGTCTTGCAGAGCCCAGAGAAGATATTTCTCAATCAAGGGAAGCATGCAGTTGAAATACTGGAGAGGTTTGATATGTTGAAGTGTAAATCCATGAACACACCCATGTAAACTAAGTTGAAGCTCCTGATTGACACTTCATTAGAGTTGGTTGATGCTATGTTATACAGATAGATCATTGGATCGTTGATGTATCTGATGAAAACTAGGCCAGATATATGTTTTGCTGTGAACACCTTGAGAAAATTTCTAGTAGAACCCAGACATTTTCACCTGGTTGTTGCAAAACATGTGATGAGGTACCTTAGGGGTACATTAGATTTTGGTCTCAGTTATAATGGAGATCATGACTTTAGACTGAGTGGATATACAAACTCAGATTGGGATGGAAGTGTCTATGACAGAAAGAGAACCTCAATATGTTGTTTCAATTTGGGGTCAGCCATGATCTCATGGTAGAGTAGGAAGCAATCAAGTATTTCTCTTAGAATGACAGAAGAGGAATACATTGATGCATGTTCCGCTAGTTGTGAATCCATATGGCTTCAAAATTTGTTGACAAGTCTATTTGATCCGAAGATGGAAGTAACCTTGATTCTATGTGATAACTAGAGCTGCATAAAAATGACATAGAACCATGTATTCCATGACAAGTCAAAACGCATAGAAATACGATATCATCACATTCGTGACATGGTGCAGAGAGGAGCCATAAAGCTCCATTACGTTAGCATGGATGAACATGTTGCAGGTGTGTTGACCAAGCCTCTGTCTCGTGTAAAGTTTGAGAAAGTTTGAGACAAGCTTGGTATAGTCCAAAAGGACCTCCCTTGAAAGGGGGAGTAGTGTTGATGCCAGCCTTGTGCTGAAGATTTCCAACTTCGTGCTGATGCTCTTGTGATGCCAGCCTTGTGCTGAAGATTTTCAGTTTCGTGCTGATGTTGTTGTGATGCCAGCCTTGTGCTAAATATTTCCAGCTTCTTGCTGATGTTGTTGTGATGCCAACTTTGTGCTGATGTTGTTGTGATGCCAGCCTTGTGCTGATGATTTCCAGATTCGTGTTGATGTTGTTGTGATGCCAACTTTGTGCTTAAGATTTCCAGCTTCGTACTGATGTTATTGAGATGCCAGTTTCGTGTTGATGTTGTTAAGATGTCAGCTTCGTGCTGAAGATTTCCAGCTTAGTGCTGATGTTGATGATACTCCAACCTTGGTGTTGTGATGATGTTGTTGTTGATGTTGTATCATCCTCACACTGTTATTAATGATGATGATGTATTAGTGTTATACTAATCCATGTTGACGTAGATGATGATGATGCCATTCCAACTCCTCGTAGTGGATGATGATATTGAAGATGAGAAAAACTTCCGATGATTTATAGATATGCTAGCCAATGTTCCAGATGTTGTTGATGTTGATTCCCTCTCTCTCTCTCTTAATGATGTTGTAGAATACACTTCTTGTTAAGGGGGAGAGTTGAAATATTGTAACTGCAAAGTGTATTCTATTTATTATTGAGTTATTATTCATTAGATCAATCCCATTTTGTGGATTGATCATGTTGTTCCTTATACTTGACCAAATCCCCTTTTTGAGGATTGGTCAAATCCTAATTGTATTATGCAAATTAAGAAGTCGCCCCCAGGCCTAATTAAAGTGGTTTTAACGACTAAGAAGACAATTCAGCCCTACCCAGTGAAGAGACACCTTTCCAGTGCCTGCCATCTTTTATAAATAAAGGAAGACAACACCTCATTATCTCACTCACTCATTCGATCATCAAGTGTGCAAGTTTGGTAGCTGCAGTTTTGAGAAGAAGGAAGAGAGAGGTGCATTTCTTAGTGTTGGATATTATCTAGTGTTTTGGTTTGTTGTCTTGGCATTGTATTGGCTATCTATATTAAGGAAGTTTTTGTTGGGTTTTCTCCCCCATGAGGGTTTCCTAGGATAAATGTTGTGTATCTTGTGATTGTGTTTCTCTCAGTGATCCTAGCTATGTTATTGTTATCTAGTAAATTGAAAAGAAACCTAATAATAACTCAAAACTTAACATTCAAAACTCCTAAACTTCGGGAGTTTCTACAAACTCACACCGCGTTCCTCCTGAACGCCAAAGTAGAATATTGTTGAATCGATAATCAAAGATCAACGATCCATAGGACCCGTTGAAATCCATGATGTGGAATGGTTTTAGGATTTTGGGCTTCAATGATTCTTCCCACTCCAACACTCTATGCTCCTGGAGAGTTGAACTCCGAATCAAATTGGATGGTTCTCATTCCTTCACAGATCGATGACTTAACCTTGCTTCACAACTCTGAGATTTGGGAATTTTTGAAGAACCACTTCACGGATATCCTAGAGTATTGAATCTTCAGATCTTGAGATCTACTGCCACGAGTCTACCATTTATAAATGGTGGGGATATACTCCGCTCTTCGGGCTTCGGGGGGTTGTCAACCCTTCACAATCGTGTCCCCTTTCTCCCATATGGCCGGTCTTTCAGACTCGACAATCCGATGACACGTGTTCAATGGAATCAATGCTTCGGATGGGTTTTCAGACTTCAAAACTTCGAAGGTTCCGACTCTGGCACCTCCTCGAATAAAATTTACCGAACTTGCGAAGTCTGAAGGACTTTCGATGCTAACTCCCTGATCCAGATTATTTTCGGCACGAAATGAGAGTGGAGATATAATAAAGAAATGCACAGAGATATTGCAAATATTCAATAATATAACATAAATGTATCAGAGATCCAACCATAAACATAGATATACAGTAATACACGATTTCTATTAATCAAA
>SNQJ01S0130501.1:26098-41643 GCA_010110895.2 Picea sitchensis
ACAACATCATCAAATTTTAAAGTATTTGAATCAGAGACAGAGTTACTTACATCCATGACCAAGCCATTCTAGCTTTCTGGCAATGAGCACGAGATTAGAAGAGCCTTGACCTCATCATCAAAGTCCACTTTTACAAAACTTAGTTGATTAGGAACCATATTAAAATCATTTAAATGATCTACAACAGACCCACCTTCCGCCATCTTCATATTAAATAATCTCTTCATTAGAAATACCTTATTGGACGCCGAGGCTTTTTCATACAATTTGGCCAATGCGTCCATTAGACCCTTCGTTGTCTTTTCTTTCGAAATATTGAAAGCCACCGATGCTGCCAGGCTCAACCGTATCATTCCTAGATCCTTTCTGTCAAGAATCTCCCATTCTTTGTCCTTCATAGCCGCCGACTTCTTGCTATTCCGCCCAATGGTAGGAATAGATCCTTATGATATAAATAGTCTTCCATCTGCATCTTCCATAACTGGTAGTTTTGGTCGTTAAATTTCTCGACCCTAAACTTTCCATCTTCCGACATTGCTCCCACTCGAACCAGGAACCCTCTTTTCTTACGAATTACCTTTCGCTCTGATACCAGTTGTTGGAAAAACAGGACCGTGGAGCAATAAAATAAAACAAATGTAGAAACAAAACACAGAAGATACACAATACAATAGAGACATAGATTTACGTGGTTCACCCAATGTGGGCTACATCCACCAGAGAAATTTCCAGGTCCTTCTTTTATTATTATCCAGCATATGAAGGGATACAACCTACAACAAACTCGTTGTAACTTCCTCTTCTTCCTCTCACAGTCTCCTACCTCAGAATACAATATTCACCATCAACCATAGCTCCAATACATTTCCCTCATAAAAGAGGGTTTCCTTCTAGGGAAAAAAACCATACAACATAATCTCTACCATTAGATCTGCGACCTTATAATGAACAGTCCAGATTTATAATGAAATTACAATATACATTTACAAGGCAATTTTTTCTTCGAGGGACGCTACCCCCGAACCCCTGCTTTCCCGTAGAGGGGGTACCCCCCCTCTGCACTCCCCCGCGTGGAAGAGTGTACATACTTCTGGGGTGTAAATACTTCATGGGGTATAAACACGACTGAAAGTAAAATACCTCTTAATCAAGAAGATAATCAGGCTCCACAACCAACAAGATGTGCTAAAACTTGATCTCCAACTTTGAAATGAACCTCTTTTCTCCTTTGATTAATGCAACTCTTGTACTTCTGGCTGTAATCCTGTAACTTTCCCTTTATTTGATCATGTAGCTTTTGTATCTCTGCAACAAAGTCTTTTTCTCCTGCACTTCAGAAATCATCATGTCCTAAATTTATTAACTCCAAAATTCCTCTCATATGCATTCCATACACTATCTGAAATGGACTCTTTCCATTGCTTCTGTTCGGTGAATCATTATAAGAAAACTCTACCGGGTGCAGAATTTGATCTCACTAACGGTGATGTTCAATGACCAAAATCCCCAAAAATTTTCCCAAACTTCGATTTACCACCTCAGTTTGTTCGTATGTCTGAGGGTTATATGCTGAAATGAAGGACAATTTCATCCCCATATTCTTCCATATAGTTCTCCAAAAGTGTCCCACGAATTTGGTATCTTTGTTTGAGGCTATACTTCAGGGAAAGCCATGTAATCTCCCAACCTCCTTGAAAAATAAATTGGCTATGTAAGTAGCATCACTGGTTTTCTGGCATGGTATGAAATGTGCCATCTTTGAAAATATGTCAACCACTACAAATATGGAATCACTCCCCCTCTAGGTTCTTGGAAATCCCAACAAAAAATCCATGCTTATGGCATCCCACAGCCTGTCTAGAATAGGCAATGGCTGATATAGACTAGTGTTTTGTTGTTTCCCTTTGACATACTGGAAAAGCCTACATTTGTCCATGAATTTATTCACATCGAACCTTATACCTGGCCAATGGTATGAATAAATCAACTGTGCATAAGTCTTACCATGGCCAAAGTGTCCAACCAATCCCCCACTATGCTTTTCTTTCAACAGATTGTCTCTCATTGAGCATTTCAGTATACATAATTGGCTCCCCTTGAACAACAATCCATCTTGGATCAAATATTCCATCCATTGGCTTCTGTCCCTTAGAAAAGGGTTTTCACATGCTTCGTAATCCTCCTTGAAATATGGATATTTTTGATACATCCACTTAAGGTGTTCAAACCTTAAGGTCTCCACTTGGAATTCTTGCATTATCAGACATCTCCTACTCAAAGCATAAACAACTTTGTTAGCACTACCACTAATGTGCTTAATAACAAAAGTAAAATTCTGCATGAATTCTACCCATTTATCATGTCTTTGATTCAACTTCTCATGTCTGGTTATGAACTGTAAAGCCTGATTGTCACCGTACAAGACAAACTCCTTCGGAATAAGGTAATGCCTCCACTTTTTGAGAGCTTGTATTACAACATAAAACTCTTTGTCATATGTTTATTACTTCCTCTTAGTGTCATTCAACTTCTCACTGAAATAAGCAACATGATTATTATCTTGGCTCAAAACTACACTAATAGCTATTCCACTTGCATCACATCTCACCTGAAATGTTTTCTTGAAATCTAGCAGAACCAGAATTGGTTGTTCTGTTATCTTCTCCTTCAATAATCTGAAGCCTTTTTCAACTTCTGTTGTCCAATGAAAGGATCTGTGATTTTTCTTTACAGTGTCTAGTATGGGTGCACACATGCTACTGAAATTCCTGAAGAATTTCCTATAACAAATTGCCAACCCATAAAAAATTCTTACCTCAAACATGCTTCTTAGAGAAGTCCATTCTTTGATTGACCTCACCTTCTCTGGATCCATGTTCAACTCATTTGAAGAGATCAAAAAACCCAAGTATATGATTTCTGTCTTCATGAAAGAACATTTCTTCAGATTTATCAGCAACTTCTCCCACTGCAACCTCCTCAACACCAGTTTCAAGTGCCTCAAATGTTCTCCTTCAGTCTCACTGAAAACTAAAATGTCATCTAAATACACAATTACAAACTTACCAATGAAATCCTTGAGTACTTCATTGATTAACCTCGTGAATGTGCTTGGGGCATTTGTTAATCCAAATGGCATAACAAGCCACTCATATAATCCTTCATTCATCTTGAATGTTGTCTTCCATTCATCTCATTCTCTCATTATTATATGACGATAGACACTTTTCGAGTCTATCTTGGAAAAACAATTTTATCCACTCAAGCAATCCATCAAATCATCCATTTCGGGTAAAGGAAATCTATACCTGATGGTTATCTTGTTGATGGCTCTAGAATCTATGCACATTCTCCATCCTCCATCTTTATTTGGACTTAACATAGTTGGTACTGCACATGGACTCAAGCTTTCTCTAAACAAACCTTTAACCAAAAACTCTTGGACTTTATTCTTGACTTCTTCATTCTCTTGAGGTGTCAACCAATACGCTGCTTTATTTGGAAAACTTGCTCCTATAATAAGGTCAATGTGATGACTAATACTCCTTATGGGTGGTAAAGAATGAGGTAATTCATCCACCATGATGTCAACAAACTCATCCAACAATTCTTGAATTTCTACAAGTATATCATCCATAGAAGTGTTCGTAAGGATGACTCTGGGATTTCTTACCACAACAAACTACATTTCTTGTTCCTTCTTGGCTTCGTTCAAGAGTTCCTTCCCACTCATGAGAAGTATACTAGGACTAGCTTCTCCCTTGACTCCTTTATCTTATATTGGCAGTAACATATGCTTACAACCATTCTTCTCAAGGGTGTAATTATTTTCCCTTCCATCATGTATGAGATTTTTGTCATGTTGCCACGGTCTTTCCAACAAAAATGGCAAACATCCATGGGTATGACATCACACAAAATCTCATCTCTATAACCTACTATCTTAAACTCAACCTTACACTATCGACTTGCCATCACTTGGTGTCCTTTCTGCAACCATGATACTTTGTATGGGTTTTTATGTGAAGTTGTATCCAACTCCAGCTTTTCCACCATTTCTGTGGATACCATATTATCAGTGCTCCCACTATCTATAATCACTTTGCATACCAAATATTTTGTCTTGCAAGCATACCATAATAGACTATTCCTTTGGACTAGATCTTTTTCTTCTTTCTCTGGTTTTATGAGAACTTTCCTCATCATGAGGGATTTCCCATATTCTGTGGTTTCTGCCTCCACATTCCTCTTCTGTGCTTCGGAAAGTGAGCTTCTCCATCTTTATTTTTCTTAGGACAATCCCAAGACATATGCTCTGTCTTTCCACAAGAATAACATTTCACTTCTCCTTTGCCTCTTCCTCTTCCTCGAGAAAAAGAGTTTCTTCCACCATAGTGTCCACCTCTGGAACTTCCTCCTCTTTTTGTCTGACTATGATACTTCTCAGCCTCAGTTTTGGGTTTTTGGAATTTCTCTTGGACAATTCCTCTACCTCTGTTTGGTTTTTCCCCTTTGTTTCCCTGGCTTTGCTTCCTGGCCAACTTTTCCTTTGCTTTCAGTGCCGCTGGATAAGAATCCTCTATAGTTCTTACTGTCATCATACTGATTTCATCTTGAATCTCATATCTCTGGCCATTTATATACCTAACAATTTTTCTTCATTGTTCTCTCAATGACCTACTCTGATGTTCAACCTGTAAAATTCTTCAGTGTATTCTTTCATTGACAAGCCCTTCTGTCTTAGGTTCTGTAATTTCCTAAAAAAAATTATTTGATAATATTTGGGTATGAATTTAGTTACCATTCTATCCCAAATTTTGATTTTGGACTTACCTTTGCATCTTCTGTCAGCCTGTAGTTCATCCCACCACAACGTTGCATGTCCCTTTAGTCTAGTAACACCGTGCTTCAATTTATTTTCATCATCGATCTCCTCATAATCAAAGTACTTGTCCAAAGAAATTATCCAATCCAACAACTCTTCAACATCTAAGTTTCCTTCATACATTGGGACTTCTATTTTTTCTCTAACTCCCATTTTGACGACAACTCTCAATAGTTTCTCTTCTGTAACTTCTTCTCCTGTAGCTCCTTATGCTTATACTTCTTCACTCTCAACCTCACTGATGTCACCAACATTGGGTGCTCTTCTCTATGTTGTTTCCATGGCATCTAATCTCTCACAGAGTCGCCTCATATCTTCTTCCATTGATGGATTTGCTACAGGTTTGTCCTTGCGTCTCCTTAGTGGTATGGTACCAAGTTTTTCTTCACACATAATAGAATTTGGGCTCTAATACCACTTGACGCAAACCCCAACCCACTCTCTGGGTCTACGCAACCTCCTGGTCTAGGATCGTTTAACTTAGGGAGCTGAATTATCTCTCAGGCCCCTGCTGAGCCCTTAAAACAATTCTCATAGGTCCTAGGTCCTTCTTCCCGAATGCAAAATCCTCTTTTCGGGAGCCCATGAATACTCACAAGCCCTTCAAGGGTCTGTGGGCCAAAAACCATGGGATGAATATCCAATCTCCGAAGAATTCATGACTTCAGAACTCTCAGACTTTGGGAGTTTCAACAAACTCGCACTGCATTCCTCCCAAATGTTGAAGTAGCAAATTACCGAATCGATAATCAAAGATCAAGGGTCCACAAGACTTGTTGAAATCCACGGTGTGGAATGGTTTCGGGATTTCAAGCTTCGACGATTTTTCCCGCTCCAACACTCTATGCTCCTAGAGATTCGAACTCCGAATCAGATTGGACAGTTCTCGTTCCTTCATAGATCGACGACTTAACATTGCTTCGCAGCTCCGGGTTGCAGGTATTTTCAAAGCACCACTTCATAGATCTCCCGAAGTATTGAATATATGGATCTTGAGATCTACTGCCACGCGTATCCCATTTATCAATGGTGGGGATCTACTCCGCTCTTTGGGCTTCGGGAGATTGTCAAACCTTCACAATCGTGTCCCCTTTCTCCTGGGTGAGCATTCTTCCAGACTCAAAAATCCGCCGACTTGTGTCCACTGAACTCAACGCTCCAGATGGGTTTTCAAACTTCAAAACTTCGAGGGTTCTGACTCTTGCGCCTCCTCTAATGAAATTTATAGAACTCGCGAAGTCCGAAGGACTTCTGATGGTAACTCCCGAGCTAATTTCCCAGATCTAGCGGCTAGAAAAGGCTTGGTTTCTCCATGAGTGGATCTCATCCGCTTGCCCTCCTAACTAATAAAATCCTCCTTTTTCAAAGGATCTTGGTCACTATCCTTCCTTAGCTTGACCAAGCAAGGAAATTTGAACCTTTGTGCCTTCTTTTGCACTCCTCTGAACACTTCACAACTTCAGACTTAGAAGGTTTTCTAAGTCACTCCTACGCGCCTCTAGTGTCTTTTTGCCTCAAAATCTAGGGTCTCCTTGTGAAATTTCGTGCACTCCTTCTGCTCTCTAGACTTAGACTCTTCAACACTCCAGCTGAGTGCATGCCCAATGCACACCTTGCACGAGTCTTTTCTCAAAATTTTCTCTCCTCCGAGAAACTATGCACTCCTTGCACTTCCTCTGCAAAGTTTCACGTTATCTCTTCTGAGCTTCCGAGTCAGACTCTACTCGGCCTTCACACACCTTGCAGGCACAGTGCACTCCTTGCACCAAATCTCTCAGAAGAGAAACAATTGAAGCTTAAAGAAACATTAACAATTCCTCTATCTAACTAAGAAATGCATACATATGAGCATAATCAACCACAATAAGAAAATAACACAACATTCACTCAATGAACTTAGAAATAAGTAACACCATGCATTTGGAAGCAAACCTCTTCTTCTTGTATTCATTCAGAAAAGTGTGTACATGGACTCATACAGTTCTCAACATCTCTCTACAATAATCAACAACAATAACGTCAATCTCAACAACCTTAATAATGAGGTTCAACATCAAAATACAATTGTCTTCAACAACCTCATTTCAGCATAGATTACATATATTTATACACGAGGGGATTCTCAAGCCTTCCCTCCAACCTACCTTAATGCTATCCTATCACAATTAAAACAGTCATCTACTAAGGCCTATTACAATGAATGAGCATTTACAAACTAGATAAGAGATGATGCTCGAAATCTGTACAATCCTATAGATAATTAAGATGATTAAATCTCTTGCGATCTTATACAATGGCTCAAGCCTCCAAATATTAAAATATATTTAATTCAATGTTTCAAAAATTTAAGATGATGCCCCCTCCTTGGGATCAAAACCGACTTTAAATGTGCGCACTAGGCACTGATTTGTCCTCCGCTCAGCCTCTCTAGATTGATGACATTGCTCCTGCATCACCAAGTCATAAGCTATCAAACTTATTGTGCATTCTCAAATTTTATTTCCTTTTGTCCCACGACAGTATAAGGTCACCATCTTCAAAATTCCTTTGTCTTGTTTTATGATCAAACACCCCTTTAGTTTTATCTTGGTTCTTTTCCATTTGATCTCAAGAATTCCTCCTCAACTCATCGAGTTGTACAAATTGGTTGATTCTTCCCTGTAATGCCTCCTTATTGGTCATATATTGTTGCACAAACTGGTGGGTAGGGAACTATAGGTTGATTGGCAGTTTGGCTTCCAATCCATATAATAGCTCAGACAAGGTTTTTCTGTGTAATTTTTAGTTGTAATATTTTCTTCCCATAATTCATACTTGATCTTATTATCCCAAGTATTATTGTTCTCTCCTACAATCTTCTTGATAATATTCATCATATTCTTATTGCTAGATTCTCAAGAATTCCTCCTCGACTCATCGAGTTGTACAAATTGGTTGATTATTCCTTGTAATGCCTCTTTATTGGTCATATATTGTTGCACAAACTGGTGGGTAGGGATCTATAGGTTGATTGGCAGTTTGGCTTCCAATCCATATAATAGCTCAGACAAGGTTTTTCTATGTAATTTTTAGTTGTGATATTTTCTTCCCATAATTCATACTTGATCTTATTATCCCAAGTCTTCTTGTTCTCTCCTACAATATTCTTGATAATATTCATTAGATTCTTATTGCTAGATTCTACCAATCTGTTTCCTTGGGGATAGTAGTTGGATGAGTGAGACAAAACAATTCCATACTTGAAACATAAATTTTCTAAACCTAAAGAGATGAAGGATTTTGCGTTATTAGTGGTGATCTTGACAGGGGCACCGAACCTTGTTATTATTATATCTTAAAGGAAACTCATCATGACTTATTCGATTGTTTTTTTCGTTGGGATAACTTCTACCCACCTAGTGAAATAGTTTATAGCAGTTAACACCCAACACTATCAGTTGTTGGAGTTATCCTTAAACTCACCAATGAAATCTAAACCCCATTGTTGGAAAGGAGCCTCAACAATGAATTACTTTAGAGGCAAGGCGGTCAATCATTGTTTTCTTGAAAATAATTGACAAGGATGGAAAGACCTGCCATATCGATGAGTATCAGTACATGAGGTAGGACAATAATAACTAGCTCTCAAAATATTGTGGACGATGGTGCATGCAACGAAATGGAGTTCCTTTATCAACGTGTCAACTTCATCCTAGTTTACACACCTAAGGATAATTCCATCAGGGTTCCTCCACCCTAGACCATCTTTAGTCAAACAATACTTCATGGCTTTCAATCTCTAGAATATTCTCTTTTGATCTACTAAGTGGTAGGGGCATGAGATATTCTTCAAGTAGTATATGATGCCAGAATCCACTCATCATGTTCTAGATCGCTCAAAACTACATTGACTTGGTCATTTTCTCCTATTTTTATGGATTCTTCATTACTCTCAGTTAACATCTTGGCTAAACCTTGTCATCTAATGATCTTAGTGGGATTAATATCTAAGTCATATTCCTGAATATTTGACACCCACTTTCCCTGAGTTCCAATGCAATCTTTCAAAGAGAGGACATCCTTGACAACAAGGTATGACACATATGCTTTGATCTTTTTGTAACCAACGTAGCTTCTAAATTGCTTCATTGGATTGACTAGGGCATAATCTTGCTTCTCAGTGATTGAATACTTCAGTGCAACATCTCTAAGAGTTTTTTATCATGAAGGCAATGGGTTTCTCATAATCATCGTTATTCTTCTACAATAGTACTCTAGCAATAGTGTATTGGGAAGCAAATGAAAAAATCATGAAGTCCCAGGAATAATCAGGGTTAACGAGGACATGTTTCATAGTGATTGCTTCCTTAATATATTCAAAGGATCTTATATTGTCATCATCCCATCTGAATAATGCATCTTTTTTTAGTAAAGCATTCATTCGTTTGACCTTTTCATCAAAGTTTTGGATTAATCTTCTTATAAAGTTGATCTTACCAAATAACGATTGCAAGGACTTCTTACATGTCCAGGGAGGGATTTTATTAATAGATACGATTCTTTCTGGATAAATTGAGATACCTTCTTCAGAGACCACATGGCCTAACGACTTCTCTTTATCAATATCAAAGATTGACTTCTTGGGATTTAGAAAAATACCACACTTCCTACATCACTCAAATATATTCTTAAGGTGAAAAACATGTGTGTTCTTTGCTTGGAAACAACCATTAAATCATCTTGATATATCTCTATGATTTTCCCTATTAAGTCCCTGAAGGTGAAATCCATTTCTTTTTGTAAGGTAGATCCAA
Organism: Picea sitchensis; assembly: GCA_010110895.2. Classification (NCBI taxonomy): domain Eukaryota; kingdom Viridiplantae; phylum Streptophyta; class Pinopsida; order Pinales; family Pinaceae; genus Picea; species Picea sitchensis. The sequence continues at coordinate 35,777 of SNQJ01S0130501.1, forward strand.
CATTCATGAGACTAAAGGGTATCCTCAAATACATAAAGGTTCCCCAAGTGGTGTTAAAGGTAGTGTTAAGTTGATCCTCCTCCCTTATTAAGACTTGGTTATACCCAGAAAAACCATCCAACATTGACATCATCTCGACACTGATGACTCTTTGCAACAAGTGTTCCATGTTGGGGAGAGGGTAATTGTCCTTAAACGATAGTCGGTTAAGTTTTCTAAAGTGCACACATAGTAAAGTGTCTCAACTCTTCCTTAGAACAACAACCAAGTTGGACATCCAAGAGGAATATCTAATAGGGGATATGATCCATGCATCAACCATTTTTTCGAGTTCCTTTTGGATTTGGGGGCCCAACTTGGGATTAATATGCGTTAGCTTCCATCTAAATGGTTTGGCTTCTTCTGTGAGAGGAATGTCTTGTTGGATAACATCACCCTTATGAGCATGTAGATCATCACATGTCTAAGAAAAAATATTTGTATACTCTCGAATAAGGTTTACTATGCTTTCCCTTTAAGCAGGGGTAGTTTCCTTTTCTATTTTTTATCATCCTTGGGTCATTTTTTGAGCCGATATTGAACTCAAAGGCTTTGTCAATTGGTTAATGATAGGCTTCCCCTTGTACATATCATGTCTATCAAACATCCTTTCCAAAGGAACAACCCCTTTTGGAAGAGAGTCATTAAGAAAGTCTTCAATTCTTAAGTTCATGGATTCGACTAGGAAATTAACTTGAGTATCTGATAATTCCTTGTTGCTTTGCAAGATGCAAAGGATTTGGGAATAATCATTGAAAAATTTCCAATGTTCAAGGTTATCAGGGACATATGGCTGAAAGACAACTTCCATTTTTCATATATCGTAAATAATTTCTTCACAAGGTTGTAAAGTAGCTGCAGAGACGACCAAGGCATTGACAATATGATTATTTTATCTTAGGACAACTTCAATTGAAAAGGCATCAACGAGTTCTATGTTGTCCCAAACTAAGTTCCTATATCTCCTCAACTTTTCATTCTTAGTGACAAAATTAATTTTTGTTCGGGAAACCACTAGGTTAGTGTCCCCTATGTCTCTTAGGAGCTTAATCCTTCTATCGAGGGATAAATTGAGTCCTATGATTAAAGACTCATATTCAACAATTTTGTTTGTACCATCAAACTCAAGCCTATAAGAGAAAAGGGTGACCTCATGTGAAGGAGCTACAAGGACAATTCCAACGTCAGATCCTGAGCTAGAGTGAGAACCATCAAATTCCAAAGTCTAGATATCACTAATATTTTGACATTCTTCTACTTGAGTCATAGGGTTAATGGCATAAATATTACACATCATTTCATCCAAATACATTATTTCTTCCATAGAACTTTGGGGAGCCTCGACTTGGTATCTTACAATAGGTTCTCTATAGAGGGTGACAAAGCCCCCTTCAGGGTGAGGGATAGTGGCATATGATATATCCATTTGGAGACTACCCCCAAGGTTCTGACCTATTCTCCAGACAATAGCATTCCCCAAGCATCAGGCACATCAATCACAATAGCATTCTTAAGAAGGGATATATCCGGGTAAGTTGCCAAGATAACCTTAAGGTCTTTAATGATACCACACACATGGATAGCCCTTGAATCAATAACACACACATTTCTATAGGGTCATGCGATCTGTAGGATAAGTTGATTCATAACTTTCAAGGACATAACATTAGTAGAAGCAACTGAATCAAGCATGCAATTGTGGAGGAGGAGGAGTTCACCACTAATGAAATGAAGAAAGGTGCATGCTTTCCATTCTTCCTATCAAGATTTGCAGTATGGAGAATTATAGGGGGATCAAATTCATCTTGAAAATAAAAAAGCTTTTCAATTCTAGGCCCTTGTGAAGGTATAGGTATTTCAGACTTATCATGAAGGTCTATGGATTCTTCATCCCTTGGTTTTTGTGAAGGCACAATGTCAGTAGGTTTGGTAGTGTTTGATTCACAATCATTACCCTCTTTGGGAATGATGAGGCTGGTGCTTCTTTTGAAATATTCATCCCTCTTTCTCAAATTCTTCAGTCATGGTATTTAGAAGTTCCGACTTGGCTCTCCTAGCGGCTTTGGCCTTCTCAAGTTCCCATTGTTTTCTAGAAATGGTGAAGATTTATTGTGAGGAAGTATTGGCACAATTGATGTTGTCAAGATCTTGTTTGTAAAGATTGTATTCCTTGTCAATAACATCAATCTTAGTGACAAGTAGTTCTTGGGCCTGTTTCATTTGTCTGATTTTTTGCTCTTGACTAGTTGGGTTACTTATTTTGTCAGAATGATTGTCTAATTTGAAGGCAACTAGGTTGGATTCTGTGTAAGCAACAAACTCTTGTGCTTCAAGAAGGCACATGGGAGACTTGTCTCTTAATATAATGCCAATTTTCCCTTGGAAAGCATGGACATATCACATTCAGATAGCTTCTTCTTTGGTCTTAGAGTTATCAAGAAAGTATTTTACCAAAGCATCAAATCTTGCATTGAATTTGATAACAAGGTCTTGGTCCCCTTTTGTGATATGACAAAACTGAGACCAAAGCAAAGCACCATCTTTCTCAATTTCACACTTCTTTAAGAAAATATTTTCAAGAGTTTCCCATGTCTTTGTGCTTTTACTAGAAAGGTTATCGTATCATAGTTTAACATCATTTATCAATGAAGAAGAGAAGAGTTTCATTACTACATCTTGATGTTCATTGTGCACACCATGCAGGCCCAAAGCATCATAAAAAATTTCAAATGTTACTTGGCTAAAACATCATTGTTACTATAAAACCTAGGAAGCCAAGTATCAACATCATCAGGAAGGCCATGAGGAAAACATCAGATTCCAGTCATGTCTAATGGCTTAAAGATATTGGAGGTCCATGGTCGAGGAGCCATTTGAGATATGAGTTGATAGCTAGGATATGTATTTTTATGGGCTCTCATAAGTGGTGTCATCGAATGATCTCTTTAGGGGAGAGTAATCAAGAGGTAAAGAAACTGATTCTTTCCTTAGTGGAGTCGCCAAGTAGGCTTGTGGGAAAAGGCTTTGGGGTAAGCTTACCAAAGGAATGTCATAGGGAAAATGACTCAATTCTCCTTGAAAATGTTGTCAAAATGTTATCACGGGATTTGTACTTGTGCAAATACCTTCACAAGATGCCAATCTTGTGTAATAATTGGAAGCAATTTTTACTGTCTCCTAGACAAATTCTTCCCTCATTTTAGTGTTTGGTGAAGATCCAACACAATGGAGACTTCCCTTGTGACCTTAAGGTATCCTATCACAAGCTATAGGAAAGTCTATGGCCCTCTATCTTGGTCACTCAACGGGATAGGATATGTCTAGAAGAGTAGAAAGGTTGGGATTAGTTATGCAAGGTAATTGGTTGACGTGTGCGAAACAAGAAGTATTCCAATGCATATAATAGTCAATTACCAAGTCAAATCAACTACCAATCACCTCTAGATTCTAGTTATAGAGTATAAATGCTTGTTGTTGTAAAATTGCAGTAGTAAACAATTGTATATCAACAAAGTATATTTTGCAACAACAACAACAAATCAACCCAGAAAAAATAGCAATTATATTTTATAATTAATCTTTCAACGAGTAGATCAATGTCCAATCATCAAACAATATTTCCAAGTTGATTTTACCCCAATATTAAGTAAGTTATCAACAATTAGTTAAGCCCTAATGGTTGTAGCAAATTTTTTATGACAACATCAATAAATATACTTAGTTTTCCAAGCGTTGGGTTAGGATTAGCATGGAAATAAGGTTAGGGGTTTAGTTATCAGGTAGCTTTGAGAGAAAGAGAGTTTGTTTGAGTTTTGAAAACACTTGTAGACAATAGACTAGAGCCGTTTTGCTTCTTAGGGAAAATGGAGTCAACACAACACATCAAAAGGAGGCTAAGCACAAGAGAGAAGGTGAAGGTTTAAACCCTAGGATTATCCTCTCATAAACCTAGGTCAAACCTCAAATGAAAAGGCACTAAAGTTTATCCTCTCATAAATCGTAGGTATAGTCCCACTTCTTCTAATGCATCTAGCAAAGAGAATGGATGAAAACTAGGCTTTAAACCTTAGGGGATAGCCAATCCTAACCCTTAAGACAAAACTTGAATGCTTCAACAAAGTCAAGATGAATACAACAAGGAAAGGGGATAACCTCTCTTAATCCTTCCTTAAGGTTTCAAATTATTCAAGGAAAACATTGATAACATGGAACTATTACCTCTCTAATAGAGTATTCACCAAAATATACCATGAAAATCACATGCACATAAAGAAAACACTTTTTAGTGAAGGCACATAGAATGAAGAAACCCTAGTTCATGAAGAATCCACCATTAATAAGAGAAATCATCCATCCAAATCACTGCAAAGGTGCACATAAGACATCCATAGAGAAAAACAAGAGATAGAGATCAAGTAGTAGTGATCTCACAAGTGAGTGAGTTGTGTTTTCTTCAAATGAGCGGTAGCATCTTTTATATGAGGTAACCCTAGTGCATATGTGCACATAATGATCTCAAACAACAATAATCCATGATAAAAGTGGGACCAACCCCTCAAATAGCCTCTAACAATGAATAATCATCATAATACACCATAATAATGTCCTCAAAAGTCACACGTGTGGTGACATCATGCTCCAAGAGTGTGTCTGAAGCCTCCAAAGGCCATTTCTCATCATCCAAGAAGTGAAAGCAATGTGGAGGGTGTATCTCGTCAGCAAGGGTCATGTCATATCATCAAGCCATCAAATGGTGCCCCAATGACAAGCAAGCCCATCATCATCAAGCAAACCCTAGCGCATGGTGTCATCATCAAGGGAGCTCAATGTCCAAGGTGGAATGATCATGCATCACTTCTTTCAATAGTGTCCAAGCATAACCAAGTGCCATGTCCTCCATCAAATGCTAAATAAAGTATAGGCGTGTTATCGCACAAATTGTAGGTTGGGAAAAGCCCAACCCAAACCACAAGAGTGTGACAACTATGAGAGTACCTACCCACTATCACCTTAGATAGACACTCCCCTCGCTTTAGTGATGACAAGTAACCACAAGAGGGGAATATAGGTGACCCTAGGGGAAGTGAGGTGAAAAGTGAGATGATGAAGGATAGATCCCCTAGAGTTCAAGATTGGATATGAAGGATGGCTTGAGGACAAGTCTTGTCGAAGGGTATATGATTGCCAATGGTTGTGTACCTACAAAACAATGTTATCCCTGCCCAAAACAAGACAAATGATGATCAAACAAGCCTTTAACCAATTGGGATTAAACAAGAAATCTTGTTGTCCCAAATTGCAACAGTATATAAGTTTATAAATCAGCAATAAACAATTACCAATAGCTGCAAATTAAACCACTCAAATCAAGTATAAGATGATGGAAAATAAACTAGCAACAATTAGTCAAACTTCCACTGATAAGAGAAAGACTTTAGATGCTTCTTAGGGTTGTTATTTAGGTGTTATCAACAATGTTTTATAATATCCCAGTGGTTGTAGAAAAAAATTTCTACAATAGTAAAATATAACCACAGAAATTGACAAATAAACCGTCCAAATAATAACTAATGAGCAATAGAACAATAATCTAGGTTCACAAGTAAATTTCAACAGTAGATAGATGATCAAGAGATGAAATAAATATGATTTTTCTGCAACCCTATGGCTATAGTTTTAGTTTATAACAACAACACAAATTACTAGGCTAAGCTAGACACCCTTAGGGCACCAAGATGCTTTAAGCATGCAAAATTGATTCCAACTTGAACAATTGCAAAATCTCTATTTTTCACGTATTCCAATGAAATGATTTTATTTCTCCAATG
>SNQJ01S0130503.1:39940-52677 GCA_010110895.2 Picea sitchensis
CTAATCAAGTGCTTATAACTCAATGAGACATACATGTTCCTGATTTCTTCAAAATAACTCCCTAACACACTCAATAAGACATACCTTTACCCTGAAGCTAAATTGAGTTCATGATCTTTGACCTTATTGGATTTTTCCTCACAGGTCTGTGACTGTGTGTATTGTTTACCTGCGGGTATCCACGCTTTTCCTCATGCAGGTCGAGGATGTCTACGCTTTTCCTCCTGAAACCCATGGATATACTCAATGAATTCTTGTATGAAACCCCTTCTCCATACTCTCAACTCCTGCAAACTCCTTCCTTCACTAGACTTCTCTGACCTCGACTCACTACCTGAGATCTCCAACCTGTATGCTCAGAAATCTTCATAGAAGTGATTTGCAATGGACTCTTCTCTGTGTATATAAGATAAATTTATTAATGACATGCAACTCATGTTGGCATGAAATTCACATGCAACCTGTTATCTTTTGTTTACTCCACTTTGATTTTCTCTATAATAATTAATTATCTCTCCAATAATTAATTATTCATGTAGTAATTAATTAATGAAACTCACATACAACTTGTTATCTTATGTTTACTCCACTTTGTTTTTCCCTGTAATAATTAATTATCTCTCCAATAATTAATTATTCATGCAATAATTAATTAATGCAACTCACATGCAACATGTTATCTTTTGTTGACTCCCAATTTACTTTTCCATGTAATAATTAATTATCCCTCCAATAATTAATTATTCCTTCAATAATTAATTATCTTCTCTTTACTGCCACTTTAATTCGACATGCAACTTGTTAACTCCTCCTTTACTTTTTCGATAATTAATTAATGACATGCAATAAATAATTAATTATCCCTGCAATAATTAATTAATATTTTTCAATAATTAATCAATCGATAATTAATCTTTTGTTGCAACCACTTTGACTGGTCAAGCTTCTTGATGACCTTATAGAGGATTCTAGAATATTCTTGAGGGACCTCCAACTTCACAGAGCCATATCTCCCCAACCGTGAGGAACTACGTGGCATACCATATATCACCAGAAATGACATGATGCGTACTATCCATCTATGATAGTCTTACCTGCAAGTATACTAACCTTTGCGTCTTTATTTCTCGATCAACTGTGGGTTCCATGACCAACCAATCACTGGATCCTCTCACATGGATCATATACCAATGGCACCTCTCAACATGTATCTACCAAGCATGTATCGAACTCACCAACATACCATCACAACATATGTGCTTATACCATACCATGAACCATGCATCAACCATGCACATCAACACCTATACCATACCATGTTCCAACCATGCACATCAACAACACTTGTATCATACCATGTTCCAACCATGTACATCAACCACGTACATAAACATGTACCACGATCTATACCATGACAAGTTTATACCTTAACAATGTGTCAATATCAATGGTAGACCTCTAACACGACAACCAACTGTCCAACGATCTCATCGACATCTCTAGGGCTTCCATACTTCTCCAAGGTTTGACATCAATATCTAAGATCAATCTCCAAGGGTTGACATCAATGACGACCAACTGTCCAAATCAATTGTCCAATAGTGAGAGGAATCTTATAGGGATTTCTAAAGTCCTTCGACAACAGTGTATACAATTGTGATTATATTGTTCTTATTATCAGCTAAAGAACTACATATGGATCGAATTGTCTATGTAATATCATTCTTATTTGGAGTACCAAAGGTGAAGGAATGGAAGAAYAGAGGCAGTTGGAACATGTAGATTGAGAGAAGGAAGAGCATCATAGTTATAAAATGTCTTCCTAGAGCTGGTAAAGAAATAGTCTTATTCATGTGAAGATGAAAGGTAAAATACTTGTAAAGATATGTTATGAACATCTTCAAGATGTTATGCCATGTTCATTTAGATGTATACCTTGAGTAGAAGCAAGTCAAACGGTACAGATGTTTGTGGAAAACATGTTTGGGTTTGCTTTCAGGCAAGAGAGAGGAAATGAATAGGAAATTCATTCAGAGACTCCTACAGATACATCAACAGTACAAGAAAAGTTAAGCCATGTGGGTGAGGCATAGATCAACATTCAACTTGGTTTTGTGATTGTCGATATGGACTATATTCATCATAAAAGGAGATGGGAGTGGATGTTCAGTCGAGATTCAGATATGGATATTGCATAGCAGAGAGTCAGTGAGAAAACTTATGCTATGAAGGAATCAATGAGCCATAACTGGAGCTAGATCTATAGCCATAAACTAGTGTTAGTAACCAAGAGCAAAGAGTCGGAGTCAGAGCTATTTCCAAGAGCAAGAGTCGGAGCCATGTTCTAGAGAAGTATACAGTAGTACACTGATCTAGATTAGTTTTCCTTGAGTTTATAAATCTGTATCCAATATTAAGATCCAAAAGATCAAGACCAGGATGGAAATCAGACAAATTTCAGCAAGGTGGAAGAGTGAGGAAGCCTTATCATCATTAAGTTGTTGAATAAACTGTGAAAAGAAATTCAACAAGTTGGAAGAGTGAGAAGGTGTGATCCAAGAGGATCTGGAACACTCAAAGAGATATAGGAGGATATAGAAATGCTAAAAAAATGATCATCCCAATTGCTTTTGAAAATAACTTCATTTCGTATATATCGATGAGACCTTTCCAACGATGCATGAATTGCCTCAAACAGAGTTCGTATGAAAAAGTTATGACTCTTCAAAGTTTTGGTTAAACAAGGTCAACTGGTCAAAAAAGGGGTGACACGTGGCACATCCATACATATCATATAATGATGACGTGGAAACACCACAAGGAAACATGTGGAAGGTAGCAGGCTGAGTTGGCAGGTTGTAAATCAGATAAGGCAGGTGACATGGTGTTCGTACAAGTCCAAGGTGCACCAATTGACATTTGACGTGTGGCATGGTTTGCACAGAGGGAAAAATAAGAGCCTTCCATGTGGTAACCTCCCATTGGCCTTTTTATGGTTTGATGTTTCAAAAAATTTATAGGTCAACTGGAGTTAAACCCCTGTTATTTGGATAAATCGGTGAATGCGGACATAAATTAATCTACCTAGATCCACCTGGATCTAGAACAAAACAAGATAGGACATGGCGCTTTCCCTAGGTTGTTACCATTGAATTTATCACCAAAGAAGGAGTGTATGACATACCTTTATATATCGCTTCCCTATATCTTTGTTGTCCCTTCTTCGCTCCGGTGCTCTTGTGAGATCAGATCTGCAATGACACAAACTAACCAAAGTGAAAGCAACAATTGTAGATTCAATGGAAACCTAAACATGTGATCAAGGAGTCATGTAATAAAACACTAATGATTTTATGGGAAAGAAACATGCCACTGTATCATATTAAGTAAAAGTGGAAGATACAACCAAAGTTCCTTGATGTCGCAAGTTCCCTTTCAGTGGTCCTTTGTTCCAACACACACATACACTTGCTCTGAATTTGCATGAAGATAATCCACAAAGCTTGATGGACGAATGGAGGCCTCAAGCATCAATTGTATCATGATTCTTCACACAGTCTTCAGCCTATTCTTTTCTCAATCTTTCTTGACCTTGCTTAACCTTTTCCATGAGAAATCCATTATTATATAAGAGAAGATGAAGTGGTTACTAGGATGAGGATGATCCCACCAAATCAAAAAAGCTAGTAAGATCACAACCATACGGACGCCACCTCACATTCTAGAAGATTCTCCTTCTAGAAACTTCATGAAACTTCTTCGTTTTCTTAGCTTCAAGCGTCATCACACCCTTCCTATATAGCAACATGCAGAAATCTCGTAGGTCAGGCATAGAGCAACCTGCGGAAATCAAGGATTTTTGCACTGTGTACCATTGTCAGCCTATGGCGTCATTCTAAAAATGTGCCTTGTAGGGGAAGAACTCATCCATTTTCCTCATGTGAAATATTGTTTTGGAAGCCTGAACACATGCATATGGGTTCATCATCAGAGTGACCAAAATAATGTGTAACAACCCCCCACCTCATCCATATGATACAAGAGTCTTTACCATCACACCACTGGGTTGTTACTTAACCTAACATGGGGTTATATTTATTTAAGTTTAATATTGTATTATTTGGATGAAAAAAGGTCTGGGGCGGGGGGTGGACCCCCAACCTTGGTATTAACATTGTAAACAATATATCATATGCCAACAAAACAATACATATATTTGTGCGGGGTTGTTAAACCTTAGTTAATGTCGCGACTATGTTTAACATGTGGTTTCAACAAAATTCCATAACGTGTGGTGTGGTTGATAGGATTTGACCCTGCGACCCGCCATATCATGCTCCAACACCCCATCCAATGCGCCATCAACACCCTATAAGGGGCCAAATATAGTAAATTATATTTAAATATGGTTAGAATGAAGCTCGAGCATATAGGGAACAGGTATGGGTTCGACCCCCAACCTAGCCCTATTTAAATTGGCTCCTGTATCGAGGAAAAGACAGAGGGGTAAAGTATAGAGTAAGAGACATAGAACTTTAAACCAGAGTATAGTACGGTCTCTCGATTTGTGTGCCAAGAGGTGCCTAGCTATGGTGTTGCATTATTTTTCATGCCATTGAGTACCATGTCCAAATATAGTCATGTTTATACTCATTTGTCTCAATTTTTAGATAGGAGCATGATGATGATGTTTCTTTTGTGCTAAGATGTTGTCTATGGAGATCTTGGTTCAGATTTCCTTATATGAGAGTTTGAACGCATTGTTTTGCGTGAAGAAGAGGGTCATTTTGAACAAGTTCATAATATAGTCAAGTTTATACTCATTTTTCTCATAATTTTGAGAGGAATTTAATGGTAACCTTTGTTTCTGGGGTTGAGCAGCAAAATTGAAGAGTGACTTCAAGATTAGCTTTTGTAAGTCCATTTTTATTGTATTTTTTACATTTGAGATTCATAAAAAGCAGTATCATTGTTGAAGGGGACTTGGAGATGTAGCCTAGGAGAGGTGAACTACGTCATCAAATATTGTCTTATTAGTTATTTGATTTTCCGGTGTGTTATCTCATTATTCTACAAGTTATTCATCATTTCATGAGGTTTTGGGTAAGTAGAAGATTCACATGTGTTAAGCAAATCAGTCAAAGACAATAAAGAAATATTTTGAATCGGGCTAGATGTTAACATGTGTCTTTTAATAATGATTTAGCATCTAAGGATTTTCGGATCAACCATGAACTAATGACCAATTTCTCATGAGTTTGAATAGTCCACTGAGCACTAGTTGCATCAAATGTTGCTCACAGGGGCACATAAGTGGGATTGAAACCAGTGAAATGAATCATACAATGTCAATTATCACATCCAAGTGTGCACTCAGCAACCGAGGAAGGTCAACCATATCGATCCTCCTCTTGCTCAAACATGCTTAACCATTAGGTTTTCTACATAATTTAGCCCATTTATCTTGCTACCCCATTTGCAAAACCTTAACAAATGGTGTGCCTTATAAATTGTTCAATCAAAGCTCCATAAATAATTAGTCCATAAAAAAATGATCTCTCAATATAAACCCTTTTAATCACATGGTACATAGAGTCTCTCAAAAGTTTAACTAAATGCTTTATAAAGGACAAACATACATATCCAATTGAATAATGCAATTCAACAAAATCTTTTTGTAAGTTGTCAACTTACGTTTCTATACCAACAAAGGTCATTGATGGTTTCTTTGGGATTTTGATCCCAGGGTGTGGTGGTATGCTCATGTTTGTGGAGGGTGGAGGACTATAGTGTGCATTCATTTGTTTTAGACACTTTCACCTATTTTTTATATGGGCATTTCTTCAGAGTCAGAGATCTTTAGGTTATTTTGATTCATCCAAAATAGGACAAGTGGTTCACCATGATGCATAGTTTTTGCATGTTGAAGTTTAAAAGGCCTTTGAACTAGAGCTGTGTTTTGCTTCGTAGTCTCACCACTTAGCTTCTTAGGAATTCTAGATTAGGACTATGAAGGCCAAGGCTAATTTCATGAGGAAACACATCAACAGAATTATCACATTGGCCAAGGGAGGAACATTGCACCAATATAGAAGGTACTGGGATTCATATATGATAACTTTTTATTGCACACATTGTTTTTAGACGCACATGAGAGGTATGGCGAGATGAATGGTGTGTATACTAGAATTATCAGGACATTTCCCAAATGAGGTGATAATGCACCCAATTATTAAACTTTGACATCTCTTAATACTACACCGCACTTCATGATTATCTCAGTTTCCTTCTCCTTTTATAGCATCGTTGATATACAAAGCCTACCTCTTTCTATCTTCATTTTTATTTTCTTCATTTTTGTGCTTTTGAGCTCCAGGAGGTTTGGCTTTTGATCCTCACTACATTATTTTATTTTATTTTTAAATGCCTCCTCACATTGTTAAGAAGAATACTAGGACAATGGCTAAGAAAAAAAAATGGGGGCTAAGACTCCCAAAAAATCCCTCACGACCCTACCCAAGCCCATGAGATCTACCCCAGTGAAGGTAGATCCTGAGGCAATTGAGAAAGAAAAGTTGAAGCTCTCGCCCATTGTTGAAGTTTTGAAATCTAAAGAGAAATTTGTTGGGCCATTTTAATATGTAAACAAACCAAGTGTTGAATCTAAGTAGGAGAAATAAATTACCGTAGAGGATGCCAACAAGGAGAAAAAATGTCAGGTTATCATTCTTTTTGTTTTTTTTTGGTAAAATTTAAATCTGAGGATCTTTCTAAAACTACATAGAGAGCTAGGGATTGCACTGCATAACATGGACTTCCTTTCAAGTTCACTATTCTACCAAAATTGCAACCTATCTCATCCCCTTTTGAAATTTATTATTTGGGTTGAGCAAGCCATAATGAGAAAGAAAACCTAGTGAATGGCTTAATACCCCATTGTCCTTATTCTATTTATTAGGTATCTAACCTACCTAACCCCTCATTTGGGTAGAATAATATATTTCCAATGTAATAAAGGTCGATATTAATAAATAAGGCCTAGTTAATAAGTAGAGGCAAGGGTTTATTGGCCAAAGAAGACTCAATGGCTTTTCAGCTTCCTAGAAAGATCTTCCTTTAGATTGTTCTTTTTGAAGATAGATTTTGCTTATAAGAAATAAGTGTAGAAGGCATGAGAAAGATTTATCTTAGAAATTATTGTAATAGATATCTTCTATGTTGGAGGTTACCCCTCGAAGAGGCAATTGATCATTGTTTTTCTATCCAATAAAGGTATCATTTTGGTATTGTAGTTTACATTTTGTTGTTAGGCTAGTATTTTTCTGCGGTATTTATGTTTCTACTCATTATAATAGATGGTGCCTAACAAGTGGTATCGAGCACTTTCCTCTGTGAAAACCATGGGAATTTTTTCCCCAAGGTAGAGACATGTATTTCCAACTCCTTTAAAGCACAAATATCTATTATTCAGCAGGTAAAATTGATATGGGGAACACTACACGCAGGCAATATAGACAGTTTCACAGGTTTTTCTAGAAACCAAAGTTTCACCTTATTAGAAACCTTTATATCACCTTAATTTATCACAGGTTGTAGGTTGGGAAAATACCGATCCAAACCACAATATGGGTGACAACTTTGAAAACCACCTTGTCACCATAGGTAGGTGTCTCTGTCACTTTAGAGGTGAGGGAATCACCTCAAGGGGGGGAATCCTTGTGACCCTGGGAGAAATGAGATGAAAAGTGAAGTGATGAAGGAGAGTCCCCCTATAAGTCAAAGGTAGGAATATGGAAGTCTTGGGAAAGGTAATCTAAGAGTGGTGATGGTTTGCCGAGAGATAAGAACAAGCGCAAAGAATCTTTATTACCACCGAGACACGAGAACAAGCCAAACATATATATGTATAATGTTAGGTGGACAAAGAAAGTTAAGATTGTTCTCCCTAATTGTTGTAGTAAACAACAATGTATATCAGCAAAGGAATAAGTATTAAATCTTCCAAACAATTGCTAAAATTCCCATGAAAGATGCTAGAGATAAGTTAGATAAACACTAATGATACTCAAGAATGAAAGCACAAGACTTTAGCAATGAAACAAGGTTGTAACAAAGGTGTTTGCAGAGATATTTATCAGCAATGGTACATGAAAAATAGTTGTTGCAGTGGTAAATCCAACCACCAAAACTAAAGGAATCCACCCAAAAGTTGTGCTAGATCAAGTAGATAAATGTGGCAAGCTCTTGGCAAATTCTGATGGTTGAAAGCAAGTTATAAATGAAAAAGTGTTAGGGTTTATGTAGCCCTTATGGATATATATGAAGTTTTATAACAGAATAAAGAAGTACTTGAGCAAATATGATGCCCTAGTTGCTCAATCAAGCATATATAGTAAAGAATTTATTCCAACTTAGATAATCTTCAAAACATAAAAATTTCCCGTTAACCAATGCAATATTTTATTTCTCAAATGCAATTATACTAGTGCCTTCAGATATTGGGCTATGGAGTCAAGAAAATAAAAAGCTAAATAAACCTATATCCTTGGAGGTAAATAAAAAGCTAAATAAACCTATATCCTTGGAGGTGTAAACCCTCTTACTCCCTGAGGCAATCAAATGTTAAGCTAGGAGATACTAGGAGGGTGTAAACCCTTTTACTTCTCCTACTAAAACCTTGTGCAACAAATAACTTCTAGACAAAATAATAGATAATGGTGGGGTTGTAAATACTTATACTCACCAAGAAATCTATCAAATCAAACTTGTGACTAAGCAATGAAGCATCAACATGATAAATCCTTACCTAGCTCAAGAAATGACAAGATAAATCTCTTCTTACCAAGATAAATCCACCACACATGCCAAAGAAAATCTCCAAGAAGGGTAGTGCACTACTTCTTCCACCAATAACATAAAGAAACCAAGATAAAAAGAACAAGAGAGAGAAGGTTTCCCAAGGAGGGCGCATATTTCAGCCAAGTACTTCTCACAATGGGAGAGTTATGTTATGAAAAGAGATTTACATGATCTCTATTTATACAAAATGTCTAAAACATAGTTTGTCCACTTAATTAGGGTAAAACATAAGATAAGGGGTCAACAACCCTTATCTTACCCCTTTACATGAATAATAATATTTAATTTTCACTTTTGCACATTAGAAACCCTAAAATAACATGATGTCACCCCTTTAGGGAGACATTTTGGCACTTGGAGCAAGTCATTGGAGTTGGGGAAGCATGACTAGGCCCCCAAAGGCCACTTGTCATTCATCCAAGCCCCTTATTCATGATTCAAAGCCTCCTTCCTTCAAAACATGCCATGTGCCAATGACCAACACCTCCATCACCACAAACCTTATCATGAAGCCTCAAGAAGTGACATTTTTCTACTCCTAGGCAAGTCATTGGCATGTGAGGGCTAGGTCATGTCTTTCAAGGTGTCTTATAGGCCTCCAAAGGCAAATCATAATGATCCAACATGTGGGCCCTTAGCATCCAATCTGTGGGCTTCAAGCCCCATGGAAGCCCAAGCTAGGCTTGTTCCTCCAAAATTGTCCACCAAACAAGGTCCTACAAAACAAATAGGCATGTCGTCCAAGGGTCTCAACTCAAAATATCATGGCAAGTGAAAATCATATCTAATAAATAAGGCACCTAAACATGAGCATCAAAACTACCTCATCAAATTAAACAAATGTTGCAAGACCTTATACAAATGACTAAGTTTAGGTATGGGAGGGGTGTCATAAAACTCCTATTGGGTAGCCCAAAACCCTCAAGTAGAGGATGCTCCCAAGGATGCCCCTTTAAGGTCATGTAGTAGATGATGAGGTGGATAGGGGGTTAGATTACATAGGTCAATGAGTTTCATGACATACAAGGGATCGTACTATCTCATTTATGGGTGCCTTTGTAGGGGGCGTGTTGCACCTTCTTCCTCAATGCAACCTTTTTCCAAGCCCATTTATTGCCATTTATTATAATCAATGATCCAAACACATGTGCACTCCCAATAGTGAATCAATTATCTTGGGGAGGCAGTAACAAAATGTAACTTGAAAGAAGAGGTCCACAAAGTGCCATAGGGGTAACCATGTAAAGAGTTGTAACGCACTTGTGTTGATCTTATATTCAATCGGGATATTTATTATGTGTTTAATATTGTGCAGGTCTTCAATTCTTTTAGAGCAACAACTCATCGTTCTCAAGACTTGTATGGGAGAGCATCTAGAAGGTTTACATTTTAGGTTCTTATATTTTGCCAACAACCACCCCCCTGGGCCTTCAACCCCTTCTTCCCATGAAATGCGATACATACCCTTCTTGGGTCATGATGGGTGTTATATATGCACTAAAAACACACTAAAAACCCTCAATTAAATTGTCAACCCGGGGTAAGTAAACTTAGAGTTGTAGCAAAATATATGCCAAAGGTAGAAGGATGGGTATGAGTATAGCCTAACTAAGGAAGGTAGCTATCTAAGGCTAATCTACTCAAGAAAAATTATCTAATGAACAAACCCTACTAAGCAAATTGAAACTATGTGACCTAAGTACTTTTGGGCCAAGGATCGATGGATAGTTCCTAAGAAAGAAAATGAAAACTCTATGTAAAGAAAACTATTTTAATGATAAGCAAAAGCAAACTACTAAGCATAATAAGCAAATGACAAAAGCAAACTTCTTTAACTTGCCAACCTACATTCAATGAGAAACTACCCTATGAAAGAAAATAAATAAACAAGTAAGCAAAGACACCTATCTAACCTATTAAAGCAAATAGACAAGCAGGCAAAGACACCTAACTAACCTAATAAAGCAAAATACAAGTAAGCAAAGGCACCTAACTAACCTACTAAAACAAAAGACAAGTAAGCAAAGGAAACTAACTAATGCAAGTAAAATTTCTCATTGTACAACTATCTAGCCTAAGAGGCAAGTGAACTAAATGCCTAATGCAAAACTATTTCTAATGCGTGAAAGGAAATATAAATGCTCAATGCAATGCATGAAAGGAAATATATTCTATTGAAAGCAAGAAAGATTAACAACTAATTCTTAATCTATGATAAGCAAACTACTATCTAATCTATCAAAGCAAAGTCTATCTATCCTACAGTAGCAAATAAGACTATTTTCTAAACTATGAAAGCAAGAAACTATCTCTTCTATGAAATTCAAATGCATTCTATACTAATATAAGAAAACTTATACTATACTAAATTCAGTCATTAACTACAACTTGAAATTCCAATCTAAATCTAAGCAAGAAATTACATAACATAAACTAAACTAGCTCTATCTTAACAATTCAAAATGTAATAAGGAAAATGCTTAAAACATAAATTAAAGCATGACAAAGTAAACTAATGAATCAATTAATCAACAACTAATTAAGCAAAATCTAATTAAGAATTGAATAGGCAATAAAAACTGAAACTAACCCTATCCATCCACCGAAGCCTTAGTTAAAGAAAACATAAACTAAAACTTTGTTCTACTCTGTTTTAATTCTTATTTTAAATAAAATTTCAAAAGCATGAATAAAATGTAATCTAATATCTACTTGCACACGGGGTTAGTAGATGAATTTGCAAATCCGTCTCTATCTATCAAATTAATGCATATTAACACACGCTTTTATACTAACCTCCAAAAGAACCAAATCATTAAGCTACAACAACAAATTATATAACAGAAGAAAGAGAGCAATACATGTACAGGAAATGAAAAAGAGAGATGTCTAAGTTATGAAATGTACAAACAACACATGGAAGAGTTACCAGACTGTTGGTGGGCCCCACAGCAAGTCGTGGTCATTCCCTAAAAGCACACCACGAGCTCAGCAAAAGGAATTCACCATTAAAACACAGAAACACAGCTTTATACAATTCTGGCAATTGAAAAATGCAAAAACAGAGCCAAAATCGTTTTTGTCTCTAAGACACGACTTCTTCTACTGCTTAACAATTATCTGACCATCACGGTGGTATTTATAATATTTACAAACCAAGTGGTCGACCACAGGAGGTCCGAACCACTTCTAAAATTGGCAAATTTCATTAATGGTGCCCTAACTGCCGAAACAGAGCTAGCCAATAATCACCCACCATAACAACCCAAAATCTAGTTGTCAAGAGTTCAGTAGCTGGAGGGGTTAAGCATGAATAAAACCCATTTCTCTGATTCGCCCCACACTGGCCGCCAATACCATAACCGCCAAATCGCCCTCCGTTTTTGTGCAGGAAGAGGTGTTGGACGGAGTGTCAGATCGAGTGTCGGAACCAATGTCGGAATGAGTGTCGAATCAAGTGTCGGAACTGTTAGCACTAAAAAACGCACCAGCATTTTTGAAGGAAAGATGCCTAATCTTGTAGGGAAATTTTCGATAGCTTCCCGATCTCCAAATGCAGATCTGAAAGCACCATTGGAAATTTCAGGATTTGTAGATGTCGATCGACTATTTAAACATGCAAAACGGACTCTCCATGACTGAGAAATTTGATTTTGAAAAAATTTGCACTTTCACCAGCACAGAAGGCAGAATTTTGACTAGTTAGCTGTGGAAAGTGGCGACTTTCAACAGCGTAGGAGCAGATTTTCAGGCAAGTGCGTTGTTGAAAGCCTGTCATGGCCATAATAGTCAAATTTTCGCCCAGATCAAGAATTTTTGGGTTTGAATGGTTTGAATTCTTCTTCAATAAGCTGGTTATGAATTATCAAATCAAAATC
>SNQJ01S0130504.1:17400-45850 GCA_010110895.2 Picea sitchensis
TTGTGACACAATTTTAAAATATATCTTCATAGATCAACACCTTTTCAAAATTCAATAGGCCATGTTTTAAACTCAAGCCAATCTAATTTTAAAAGTACACGACACATTTTCTAGGTTTCTTCAAAGAAGCAATATTGTTTTTCTTCTAAGTCTTTCTCTCATTAAGACTTTAAGTCTTCCATCTTATTTTTAAAACTTACATTTATCCTCCAAAATGTTTTCAACTAAATGTTCAAGCTCGTTAGAAATGGTTTTATATAAGCACTGAAACATGTTGATTCTTTATGCCATAATTTTGAAACATGGCCTGCAGCTATACTTTTAAAGAAGCTCCAATGAAAGTTACAAACAATAACTGCAAGACTGACAAGAGACCGAAATTCTTTCAAAGAGCTTGGGGTCCCTTCTTTGAAGTATTGTTGTAAAACGTTTTCGAAGATGACCGTAATGGATTATTAACGTACATATACTTATGATTTTTTCCGCAAAGCTAAGCATTAAAGTCAAATCATAGCATTTATAACCAAATCTCTATAGATCATTTGAAATTTTTATAGTGATTTAACATAGAGATGTATAACCTGTTAATTTTTCGTTGAAAGCTACTCATTGTTGTTATGCACAAGAGAATATGAGTAAGAAGTTTTTTAAGGGAAAATTATGTGAACTATCATTAATTGATCTTATTGCACCGAGAATACTCGGATTATTATCGTGTGGTAGAGAAGCTGGGAGTTAAAATCTCACGAATAAACTCTATAATTAAAAGTGAAGAAAAAAATATGTGGAAAAAAACAATACAAAGCTTGTCTTCTTTTTATTCCAATGAATCATGTTCATATATTACAAAGATAGATTGAATCAAATTTTACGCAAATAAACCAATTAATTAGGACAATGTAGGACTAATTAACTTTCCATTTCCTGCTCTCTGTAAAAGGTTTTTCTACTGACCTAAAGGCATTGTGCCAACTACCATTAGAACAGAATACATGTGCTCAAATAAGGTATGGGTCGTCGTATATAATTTTTTATAGCCCTTAATCACAAAAAGTCACTTTCTCTGCTTTACATAGTAGGTCTTTTCTTGAAATACGTTTTTTAAGCCGAGCAATTCAATGTGAGCCAGTCTCGAGAACATTTCAAATTATAAAATATGATAACGTGTTGGACAAGATCGATGTTAAAGTTGCATTATTGTCGGCTTACAATAACACTCGTTCTTTGCAAGCAATCACATGACAAAACATCGACTTGTGTTCTTTGCAAATGGACACATGGAAGGCATGAAGTTAATCCAAGGAAATAGTCTTCTCAAGGGATCATGTAGGAAAGGAGGGGTTGTAACAATCCTGTTGCAATTTCAAAGCTTAGGGTGCATGTGTTTTTCCTGCAAATGGAACTTAAGTTAATATGTATCATCATCTAAGATATATTTTCATGTCTTCACATGCCCATCTTCTATTTACCATGGTAAAGATTCATCAATAAGAATGCATAATGAGATGGATAATTACATATATATATACAAATATTATACCTATGAATATAGGAATGTTATTATATTTTTAAAATTTCATCAAAGCACAGGGGTACGACTCACATTCCCAAAGTACAACAATTGCTCCAAGATTTTTTCAATGGCAAAGAGTTTTGTAAGATCATTAACCGAGACAAAGTCGTGGCCTATGACACATCTATGTAGGATGTCATTCTTAGAGGTGAAGGAAACGAGAAGGTGCAAGACCTGCTATTACTAGACGTCATGTCATTGATCCTTGGGCTCAAAACCATGGGAGGTGTAATGACAGTAATAATACCGCAAAATACCACCATTCCCACCAAGAAGGACCATATTTTCTCAACCTATTCTGATAATCAGTCTGGGGTCTTAATTCAAGTATACGAAGGTGAACGAGCGTGGATAAAGGACAATAACCTGTTGGGAAAATTCAAGCTCATATGAATTCCTACGGCTCTCAGGGCGTCCCACAGATTAATGTATTCTTTGATATAGATGCCAACGAAATTCTCAACGTTTCTGCAGAAGACAAAATGATGTGAGTGAAGAATAAGATTTTCGTCCTTGCAGTCCACTATCTAATCAGATGGTGCATGTTAGGCTCAATTTGTAAGACCTCTCTCTTATTTTTTTGAAGTCAGGTGTCTGCTAGAGATGCACTCATTAGATACGTTGCTCTCTTTCTCCAATTTGAAGCCCAAATCAAGCAACTTCACCATTGGGATTTTTCTTAACAGGATTTGAAATGGAAAGGCCCCCTGCAGTTGTGTGGTATATTTTCTTCTTTAAAAAGGTTATGCCTTCTAATAATAGGTTTTCCAAGATTCTGTTTAAAATGCAGTACGGTGCCACAAATCTTACCCAAGGTAAAGAAGAGGCTTCTGAGACTCTAGAAAGAAGCAAAAGCCAAAGTCTAAGTTTCTTGGAAGCAGAAAAAATAAACTCAATTTGTAGCTCCACCATGGGTTATATATGACTAACTAGGAGCTAAATCCATCAGTATAGTGTGTTTTAACAATGTTACTTGAATTTCTAAGGCCATTTCAGAATTTGATACTCTCTGTCAGCAAAAAATGAAAAAGGGAAAATGCGGTAAGTCCCGAGTGCTTATTTATGAGCTTATTAAAGTAGATAATGCTAACATGTCAAATAATTATCGAACAGAAATGGATTTTTTTCGTGAGTTTAGATTGATCCAAATTTTATGCTTGAAAATGGGTCCAGGAAGGCCTAAAACTCAAAGTGCTCGGAATTGCTTAAAAACAGATGTGTGTGTAGGCCTCGTCGATATGAAGCCAACACAACTTGAATGAGCTCAAACATACACCATATGCGAAATCTATCGCGTTCTGTTCATTTTTCCAAACAAACAAAATTTTGTTGACTGTACAGTCCATATAGTGCTAACGTGGCAGCTGACTGTACAGGTCGTATGGTCGTACATGTGATGTGGTAGTGATGCATTGGAATTTGAGTGGACTAGTCATATTGTGACACATGGAACCAATGCAAGGGTGACACATTTCACGTCCGTACATTCGAGTTGGCATGGGATGATGTGGCAAGGTTTGAATGACATGTAGCGCTGACTAGGTAGGTGTGGCAAATGTGGATAAATCATGTCTTGAAATGTGGTTGTTTGATGGTGAATGTGATGGTGCCATGTGGCACCCCTCTATTGGTCAGCATATAGAAAAAGTTTATGGATTCCGAGGGATTCAAACCCGTGACCTCTGGTTCAGGCAAATGACTTGGCAGGTCCGGTCTACTAGCCCGCCCATGGTGGGTCTTGTTAACCATAGTCGTGATGTTATATTTAAGTTGTAATGTGTAATATGTCAGCGGAGAATAGGGTTGGGGATAGGCCCCAACCACCGGCGCTCTCGCATACAACCATATCATATAACCATGCAGTTTTATGTGTTGGCACAAATATTACCCCAGTGTTCAGCCCTGGCGTATATCACATGACCGTTACGATATGACCCATTCCTTAATTCGTTTGGCGTGAATTATGGGTTAGCATCGGTCGATCGGGCTATCCCACCGACCAAGGTGCATAATCGGGGGCTTGTAGCTGAGAGTCTAACCATAAAGCGCGTGGAAAGGGTAATGCCATGGCCACATGGGCCATAACCATATGACCAGGGCTAGGAATCAAGGGGCCAGTGCCCAACTTCTAGCGCTTGGCCACATGGAGCGCACACATATTCCCAAGGGCCTGGAGAAAAGGATTTGTGCCTGCATTTTTCCCAATTGTGGGTTTTTGACCATATAATAAAGATTTTATTTGATTTTACAACCAATTTTGGGAGATTTAGTCCATTTTTGGAGGACCTTGGGCCCTTTTTGAGGCCAGATCTTGGGGGGAATTTCAGATTTTGTTTCCAAATTCAAGCCTATATAAACTAGGGGTTCTTGGAAACCTTAGGGGGGATTCAAAACAGAAAAATGCTGAAGAATTGAAAAGCCAAAGCCATTTTTATGCAGGGAATCCATTGAGGAGAGCAACTTTGCGGGTCATTTTCGGGAGCTTCGTTCATCCATTTTCAGTGTCATCAGTTGTGACGGGTTCTTGAGATATAGAATAAAATAGTGAGATCATTTTTTCATCCATTTGGCACTGTTATGATATATCTTTGAAGATTTGAATATAACTAAGAAAGCCTCACCCACTGAGACAAAGGACCGAAGACGTAGGCGAGATTGTCAAACTCCGTTATCAAATTTTGTTGTTTTGGTTTGTTGTTTGTTTGTGCTTGTTTCCATATCTGATAAATTATTATGGCTGCTATGATTCTTCTTTAATTCTTCCTCTTTCATTCAATTCCTAAATGGTTAATGGAACACATGATTTAAAAACTCAACCACTGTCATTAAAAGATGTTTTCGGATCAAGTGGTATCAGAGCTAGTTGACGGTTGGTTTTTGAGTTTGCATGTTTACCAGGGAAAAGTACATCTCAAAGTGAGAAAATGGCATCTAAAGAGGGACTTTCTCAAGATGAGAAGGATTTTCGAAATACTCTATTTGCCATGGTAGAGATGGTGAAAGTGTTGTATGAAGAGTACTTGGAACGAAAGAGATCGGTTCAAGGGAAATCTTCAAATAACAACAAAAGTGAAGAAGAATTGAAGGAATTGCCTTCTACACCCGATTCAGGAATCATCTCTGAGGTATGCAGTGGAATTCATTCATCAATTTTGCATTGTTCCCATCAAGATGGTTCTTTTGGTGCATTTGAAAAACATACAAGAGGTATAGGTTTGAAATTGTTAACCAAGATGGGTTATGAAGGAAAGGGCCTTGGAAATAAGGGCCAATGTATCATTAATCCCATAGAGGTTGTGGAAAAACCTCGTTATTTAGGATTGGCATATGGCGAAGAGGAGATTGGAGAATGCTCCAAAACATTGGAAGCAAGTGATGCTTCAAATGACCAGCTTAAGTCATTGCGGGAACAATTCACAAAAGGTGATGGTGTACCACTTCATGATGGTGATAATGAATGCAATTCATATCCAAATAAAAGTGAAGATAATCAATAAAGGTATAATGGTGATGATTGTTCTAAATCTCTTTTTGATTATAAAAAGCATAATCATGCAATCCAAAACTTGTGGAATATGTATCCTTGTACATTTTGTCATTCACCCAAACATTGTGTGGCCAAGTGTTGGAAGAGACAATCTTTGTACAGGAAATTTATGTCGACCAGGAAGGAAAAATGACATAAAGACTCAACTCCGCAATGAAATAAAGAGAAGGGAAAACAATTTTGGATGTTAAAAAACCACTACACTTATTGCAATAAGGGTGGACATCAAAAGGCTAAATGTTGGAAGCTTAATTTGGAGCTTCGTCCAAAAAAGGACAAAATGATTGCGCATGTACTCACAAAGGAAGAGGCATTACCAGTGAAGCAAGAGGAACAACATGAAGGAAAGAAACTAGTCACTTGGTTTTTCCAAAAGTGGATGTCACATATTCATTGTATTTTGCTTCCATTAATGTAATCACAAATGTTGTAATGATGGCCTGTTATAACATCATTTTGCACAACATAGTATTTTGTTTTATCCTTATGAGTATGTAATCAATAAGGTCAATTTTGTAACCTTTTGGAGGACCAAAAGGTATTTAGTGGGGAGGTGTGATCCGAAATGGATCCTGGAACCAAAATGGGTCCAGGAAGGCCTAAAAATCAAAGTACTCGGAATCAATTCAAAATAGACACGTGTGTAGGCCTCGTCGATACTAACCCAACGCAACTTGAATGGGCTCAAATGGACACTGTATGCGAAATATATCGCAGTCTGTTTGTTTTTCCAAATAGGCAAAATTTTGTTGACTGTACAGTCCATACAATGTTGACGTGGCAGTTGACTATATAGGTCGTACAACTATACAGGTGACATGGTAGTGATGCATTGGAATTTGAGTGGACCAGTCATATTGTGACTTGTGGCACCATTGCAAGGGTGACATGTGTCATGTCTGTACAGTTGAGTTGGCATGGGCTGACATGGCAAGGTCTGTACGACACGTGGCGATGACTGGATTGGTAAGGTGTGGTAGATGTGGACAAATCATGTCTTGACACATGGATATTTGATGGCGAATGTGATGGTGCCATGTAGCCCAGTATTGGGTTGCCACATGGCACCCCTCTATTGGTCGTCATATAGAAAATGTTTATGGACTCTGGGGGAGTCAAACCCGTGACCTTCGGTCCGGGCGAACGACTTTGTAGGGCTGGGATACCAACCCGCCCACGGTAGGTCTTGTTAACCATAGTCGCAATGTTATATTTAAGATGTAATGTGTAATACGTCGATGGAGAATCGGGTTGGGGTTAGGCCCCAGTCCCCAGCACTCTCGCATGCAACCATATCATATAACCCTGTAGTTTTATGTATTGGCACGGATGTTAGCCCCAGTGTTCAGCCTCGACGTATATCACATGACCGTTACAATATGACCCATTCCTTAGTTCGTTTGGCGTAGGTTATAGGTTAGCGTCGGCTGGTCGGGCTATCCTACCGACAAAGGTACATAACTAGGGGCTTGTAACTGGGGGTCTAACCATAAAGTGCATGGAAAGGGTAATGTTGTGGCCACATGGGCCATAACCATATGACCAGGGCCAGGAATCAAGGGGCCAACGCACAACTTATAGCACTTGGCCACATGGAGCGCGCACATATGCCCACGGGCCTGGAGAAAAGGAGGTGTGCTTGCATTTT
This sequence comes from Picea sitchensis, assembly GCA_010110895.2. Classification (NCBI taxonomy): domain Eukaryota; kingdom Viridiplantae; phylum Streptophyta; class Pinopsida; order Pinales; family Pinaceae; genus Picea; species Picea sitchensis. The sequence continues at coordinate 24,169 of SNQJ01S0130504.1, forward strand.
TCCAAATTGTGGCTTTTTGACCATATAATAAAGATTTATTTGATTTTTCAGCCAGTTTTGGGAGATTTAGTCCATTTTTGGAGGAGTTGGGGCCCTTTTTGAGGCTAGATCTTGGGGGTAAGTTGAAATTTTGTTGCCAACTTCAAGATTATATAAAATAGGGGTTCTTGGAAACCTTAGAGGGATTCAAAACAGGAAAATGCTAAATAATTGAAAAGCCAAAGCCATTTTTATGCAGGGAAGTCATTGAGGAGAGCAACTTTGCGAGCCATTTCCGAGAGCTTTGTTCATATGTTTTCAGTGTCATCAGTTGTGACGAGTTCTTGAGATCTAGAAGAACACAGCCAGGTCAGTTTATAATCCATTTGGCACTGTTATGATATATTTTTGAAGCTTTGTACAAAAATAAGAAAGCCTCACCCACTGAGACAAAGGCCCGGAGATGTAGGCAAGATTGCCTAACTCCGTTATCAACTTTTGTTGTTTTGGTTTGTTGTTTCTTTGTGCTTGTTTCCAGATCTGATATCTTATTATGGTTGCTATGATTCTTCTTTAATTCTTCCTCTTTCATTCAATTCCTAAATGGTTAATGGAACACATGCTTAAAAAACTCAACCATTGTCATTAAAAGATCTTTTCGGATCAAGTTCGCACTACCATGATGTCTTCTTTGTGAGAGTGATTGTGTTTTATTCACGAGAGTGATTTCTACTTCATGCTTCTCATTGAAACTAAGCGAGACATTGGTGATAGTGAAAGAAAGCAAAGACAGTGATGGACAAGAAAATATAGTGATGGATGGACGATGGTATTCTTCATTGAGCAAGAAGCCACATACCACTCAAAAGGATGTTCTTTGATAGTTGTCCATAGATCTACTTGACACAACAAGCATGCCATGCTAAAGGATTAAAGGATGAGATAGGAAAAAAGAATGCTAATAAAAAATGTTAACAAAGTAATGCTATCTCTAGAGATAGCATTACTTCACCTCAAAGTATGTACACATTAACTTAGTCATCATTTCTTAATTTTCAAATGAAATACTTTGCATATCTTCTCCCTGTGCCTCAGGATGAGGCCAAATAAAGCCTCAAATTAAAAAGTTAGAATAAAATTCAAATCTGAATTTGGAAATAGTACAAAACTCTCCAAACTTTGGTTACTAAGATGGTTCATGTGGGGTTGGTTTCAATGCATAACTAATAGAAGATCTAAAAATCGTTTACTAATATTCCCCGTAGCCCGAAGTGCAGGGACTAATAAGACATTATGTTATTGTTCATCCACTAATTCAAGTTATAAATCAGAATGGTGTGACTCTCATCCATTCAAGATATCACGGGGTCCAAAATTTGATAACATTCCTAAGCAACTATAGATATGACAAACATATTGTAATATGAGAAAAAAATAAACAAAATATGATGAACCTCTAGTGGATCAATCTAGTAGTAACCTTAGGCCTGTCCTTTTCAGTGTTACATACAAATTGTGGATTTTTCACTCGGTCATCCAGTATTAATTTATCATTCATCATTTTCTTATAAATTAGATTTTTAATTGTTAAAATTTGTTGTTAAATGAAATTTTTAATTGTTAAAATGAATGTAAAAAAGTTGTTGTTTAAATATGGATTAGATTAAAGCAATTATATTAATATTTACAAAGTTATTAAGTATAATAATATTATAACAATATTTTTATTTTTTTTAATTTTAATATATATAATTAGAGTAAATTTATGTTGCATGAGTTTTTGGAACGTGGAAACTTGGATATTGGATACGAGTGTCTACAACTAGTAGAAGTTTTCTCCAAGAAAGAAATATCAAGTTGGGAGAAACAATATTATATATTAAAAAATATATAAAAAATATTTTAGATTAATGATATATTTTAAATTGTATTTCAATAAAATTGAAGGTCACTCTAGGACAACATTGCTCCTACTTTAACAACTACAATATCTAAATTACTAATTTAATTTGTGCTAATAATTATATGAATATATTTAACACAATACCAAAACTTTAACATCCATAAAGATTCTATTAGAAAATGAGAAACTAAATAAATATATAAAATTTTAACATATTTTTAAAATTAAATTTTACATATATAAACTTCAAACATCTTTGTAATTTTGTAAAAAGTACTACTCTTGAAATATGAAAATACAATAAAAATCAATGATATGGTTGGACGATAGCAATAACAACTAGATCAAATGATTAGCATATTGGGTATTGATTTATTCCACTTTCATGTTTAGTCTGGGCTTGAAGAGAAACATACATGCATTAAAAAAATTTCATATCAACGACTATAAAGTGAATATTGTTAAGTTTTTTTATTTAAATAATTTTTGAAATAATATTTACATGCAGTTTAGTCTTTGTTTTATAGTGATATTTTGAATAAATATAATAAAAGCATTTGTAATAAATTATCTGTTTGTAATAATGGAATAAAAACATTTACATTTTAATTTAATAATATCAATGGTACTTATTAATACCAAAAATTAAATTTTAATTTAAATCTCTCTATTTTGCAAACTAGTTCCCAAGCTTCCATTTCCTTCATGTTGAAGCTCTCAAAAAGCTCCCAAGTTCCTAAAACAGTTCTTAGCATTTCCAAGCTCTCATAACTTGAGTTTCAGAGAAGCTCATGCAACTATGGAGTAAATAATTTAAATATTTAAAAACTATTCCAAAACATCAAAAACAATATATTTAAATATTTGATAATGAAACATGGTATCAAACATAATTTTTTAAAGTACACTTGGTCTAAATTATATGGAATAGATCATTGAAACTTTCAATGTAGAAATTTGAGTTATATAAAAGAAATTCAGAAAGAAAAAAGTGCTCCAAAAAGTACATGCAAGTATGAAAAGCAGGTTGGAGAGGTTCAAGTGAGTTACAAATAATTTAATTATATTGTTTTCTAATATTATAATTTTTTTATTGTGGAAAAGTTTTCTTAAATTTATTAATAATTTTGTTGGAAGTTGTAATTTTCATTGACTAATAAAAAAATTGATTATGTAATTTTGTCTTTGAAAGTTTTACCCATTTTAAAATATCTCATATTATAGGAATTTAGAAAAAGTTTTATCTCGTTTTAAGTTCTACGGTTTTAACTTCATCTGAATGAGTGATTTGATACACTAATAGAAGGTTGTAGGAAAGACTTGGAACACATAATACATCATTGAAATGACCATTATCTACCTGAAGTGCTCCAAACCCTACAACACTAAGATATCTATCATCACCAACAAATATTTGTTTGGTGTTACATTCGTTAAGAGTAGAAAAGACGACTTTATCCTTAGCCATATCACAAGATGCTCCAGAATCAAAAAGTCACTCATCAGAAGAAGAAGTAGAAGTTGGGTTGAAGGAGAAACCATAAGAAGAAAGTGAATGTCCATGAGAAGAAGAAGAATAATCAATATTGATGTTGTGCTTCTTCATTGATGCTTCTAAGGCTTCCATATTTTTAAAACATTTGCACTCCACATGACCATATTTCCCACAGAAGTTGCAATGTTTGTGAATCTTCTTACTTTTGGATTTTACTCCTTTGTCACCATTAGGAGTAGAAGCTAGCTTAGTAGAAGCTATCTTACAAGGTTTGGACCCTTGTTTTTCTTGTTATTGTGGCAAGGATGTTGTTTCTTGGGATTCTTGGATTTATCTTTCTATCAAGCCACTAAGACTTTGTTGGATGTACCTGCAGAGCTAATGAATACAAGTGGCACAATTTTATCTTGTTCTCAAATCATAGCATCACAAATAGACTCAAGAGATGGTTCTTTATAAGAACTCCCTAGAAATTCTCTGGTGGCATAAAATGATCTGCATTTATGAGTGGAACAAAAGGAATAACAGACTGAATATAATAACATGGAGATACAGATAACAACAACATATATCCAGTGAACAATAACTTCTATTGAATAAAAAAAATAGGCTAAAATTATAAAATTGCAGAACCAGAAACAACTTGCTCGAATGGTGGTAGTTATCTCTGAGAAGAGACGTGGCTTACTACATGCATCTGTCTAAGCAGAATGATTACAATGAGGCCCCAGAGGTATTTTTGACATTACTCATGAATGTCAAAACCATAGACGTCCAAAAACCTAACTCTAGGAGGTGAAACGCCAAAATTTATGTGGGCCCCTCTAAGTAAGTTGGTACCTCAACTTCTCGAGGTCATAACTTTTGAATACGACCTTCGTTTTAGGTGCATGATAGCCCATTGGAAAGGTATTTTTGAGAACTACACACTATGTCACAAAATTTTGACTCCCTCTACAATTTGACTGTGGCAAGCCAAAAAAACATTTTTTAGGGGCCCAAAACAGCCTTGGAAGTACATAAAGATGTGTTGACATGAAAACTTCCAAAGTAAGCCAGTTGGATTAGGTGGGAGGCCACCAGTCTCCACCTAGAAGATGTGTAGGGCTTAGGAAAACCTAGGAAGTGTAGAACCCACAATTACAAAGAAGTACAAAAGAACGTGTTGAACTAAGAGCTAGTTGGAATAGGTGGGTAGCCACCAATATCCACCTGGATTAGTCCTCCCCCCTTAGGAAGAAATGGTCTCCATTGTGTTGAGTTCCCACATCAAGTGAGGAAACTTATGTTGAATTTTCCCTCGGGTGAGCCGCTTTCCTTGGTGTAGGAGTTGTCCTGCCTTGACAACCTGATAAATCTAGATCCTCTGTTGGTGAGTGCCCTTGACCTATGTGTCCACTATCTGTTGGCGAGTTCCCTTGACAGTCAGGGTTGAGCTATGTTTGTGTCAACTGTGCTACGATCTCTGAGGTGTCCAATAATGGTGGACAATATGGTCAAAGGAGGTCCACATTGAACACTGGGTGCAAGCCAAGGAAGGGTGGAGTGTTGAGCTCAAAATCATTGCTACCCACAGCCTTGGTGATAATGTAAAGCCCATAGCAAATTGGGCGAAGCTTCTGATGGGCCCCTATAAGGTGCTCTTTCTGCAAATGTAAACAGACCTTGTCTCCCACCTGAAATAGGTGTGATACATGGTGTTGATCATGGCATTGCTTGTACTTAGCATTGGCTTTATGAAAAATATCATGGAACTATTGGCGGATGTGTTGAATCCGCTCAATGAATTTGGTGGCTTTGTCGGCCTCAGAATGAACATGGGAAGATTTTTCCTGTGTGGTTGCAAGAGGTAGTGCAACATCAATAGTACCCAAGGGTTGGAATCCCATCCCGACCTGAAATGGGCTATGGACGGTGGAGCTATGGAGAGTCATTTTGTAGTTGTGTTGAACATAGGGAAGACTATCATCCCATGTACATGGATTCTTAGAGTTGTACATGCGCAGTATGTGCACAATCATCCGATTGACGACCTCTTTATGGCCATCGGTTTGGGGGTGGAAAGCAGTGGATTTAGTGAGCTTGGTTTCCAACAATGACCAGAAACTCAACCAAAATGTGTTGAGGAACCTAATGTCTCGATCTGAGGTAATGGTCTGTGGTATCCCAAAATGGACCACACCCGTTCGAAGAAAACCTTGGTAGTATTTGTCATTGTGATGCTCTTCTTTCAGGCTATGATAATGGCCATCTTCGAAAACTGATCAACCACCACAAATATATGATCATTGTCGTTCTTGGTGGACGGAAGGCCAGACATGTAATCCATCGAGATGGATTCCCAAGGCCTCTCGGGAGTAGGAAGAGGGGTGTATAAGACTTGCTTCTTGATGGTTGGCTTGGAAATGGTACATGCAATGCAAGATCCAATATACTTGTTGATGTCTTGTCGAATTTTTGGCTAATAAACATGTTTTTGTAGAACGGCCACAGTTTTCTCCACGCCAAAATGTCCTACCATCCGAATGTAGTGATCCTCCCACTTATTCCAACTGGATCCTCTTGATAGTTTTTAGTTTAGCATGTTATTTTGTACTTCTTTGTAATTGTGGGTTCTACACTTTTGGTGTTGTCTAAAGCCCTACACATCTTCCAGGTGGAGACCGGTGGCCACCCACCTAATCAAAATGGATTACTTTGGAAGTTTTCATGTCATCACATGTTTATGTACTTCCAGGGCCATTTTGGTCCCCTGAACAGTGTTTGTTTGGCTTGTCATAGTCAAATTGTAGATGGAGTCAAAGTTTGACGACATAATGTGTATTTCTTGAAAATACCTTTCCCTCAGGATATCACACATCTAAAATGGAGGTCATATGAAAAATTTACGACCCTGGTAAGTTGAGGTACCAACTTACCCATCGAGGCCCACTTAACATTTGGTGTTTCACCTCCTAGGGTTAGGTTTTTGGATGTATAGGTTTTTTTCATTCATGAGTAATGTTAAAAAGGCCTCTGGAGCCTCATTGTAATCATTCTTCTTAGACGGATGCACATAGCAAGCCACATCTCTTCTCAGAGATGGCTACGACCATTCGAGCAAGTTGTTTCTAGTTCTGCAGTTTTACAGTTTCAACCAATTTTGTTTATTCAATGGAAGTTATTGTTCACTGGACATCTATTGTTGTTCTTTGTATCTCTGTGTTATTGTATTCAGTCTGTTATTCCTTTCATTTTTCTCATAAATCTGGATCATAAAAGGTACACATAAAGACAAAATATGCACTACCAATCTTAGCAAGAATAACATATATGCATCTGTCTTCCTTCATATCTATTTTGCAGTCTATACATAAAATTCTAAGTGTTTTTAACTTAGATAAATAATATTTAATGCAAGAAAAATCATTGGGACTTAAATTCATTAACAAACTTTCTAACTGGTGGGCTCGAATAATATTGTATTTACCAAACACGGCTTGAAGTTTTTCCCAAGATTCATTGGTGGCATTAATTCCTTGAAGGTGAAACCTTAAATAAGAAGAGATGAACATTTTGATTATTTCACATGTTTCATCAATATTATTATCCCATTTCACTTTATTTTCATCATCAGTGGGTTCTTATTCATTTCCCAAGGTAATCTAGTACAATCTTTTACTTCTTAGTACATCCTCCATATGAAATTTCCATGAGAAGTAGTTGGTATTGGTAAGAAAAATATCACTGGGATTTAAAAGATAAAATTGATGGTCCGAATGGAAATCTCTCAAAAAAATAGGTTGTTTAAAAAAACGGCATTGAAAACATACTTCATCTGTGAAAGTTATGCTCTTTTGAAAAATGCATAAATGATAACCAAAGAGCCATGTGGCAAGTAGAAGTTGATTCACATGGTGATGCTCCTCCTTTTCTAACGTTGTCTATAAGATTTTTTTTAAATAAGTTACGTATGAAGTGACCCACTTTTATAGAATAAGTGAGAATCACTTTTACAATGAAGTTACTTTGTAAATTAAAGTTGCATGCAAAAAGGAGTAACTAAAAAGAATATTAAAACTACTTATAGTGATTCACTTTTATAAATTAAGTGAAATGTGTTTTACAACGAATACATGATTTTTTTCAAAAAAGTAACGAAAAAGGGACTTGAACTCGAGACCTCTTACTTAATAAAGCAACTTTCAACCAATTGAGCTAGTGAAAAACACATCATAATCTTAAGAATGAGGATGGGGGTTGTTGTTGTTCGTGTTGTTGTTGTTGTTGTGGAAGACTACCTTGAAGTGTGATCCAGGTGGATATTGGTGGCCACCCTCCTATTCCACTTGGACCCCCACCATTGCTTCTTTCAGTTTTTTACTTTCTGCATAGTTTACTATTTTTAGCAGTTTTTCGGGTACTGAACTTTCGGAGCCGTTTTGAGGCCCTAAACGAAGTTTTTTGGGGAAAACGGGGAGTAACATGAATCAAAGTTTGATTTTTCTCACCCAAAAGTGTTAGTCCTCAGATATATCTTTCTAACGAGGTATGGAACGCATCAAATGGAGATCGCATGCCAAAGTTGCGTCCCCATGAAGTTGATGTACCAACTTACCCAAACAAGGCCCATAGTCTTGGTCTTTCATCTCCTAGGTTTAGGTCTTTGGATGTTTAGGGTTTTCCATTGTTTCTCAATAATAATAGGCCTTCGATCCTCATTGTAACATAGTTCAAAGGCCAGTAGCCGCCACATCTCTTCTCAGAGATAAGCTACCGGTACCCTAGCTAGTTTATTTCCATTATGTCTGTAAGCATATTTCAGTGATTTGTTATTAATGAAATGAAGTCTTATTTCTGTTGCATCTTTGCATTTATGTGTATTTCTTTATTTAATTGTGTTCCTACATAAATCCGGATCAAAGTGCATGCGAAAAAAATAACTTTTTTTCATGTGTTCTCACACAAAAAAAATTGTTTTTCAACAACAAGGGGTTAGATCTCTATCAACATACCTGGAAATTGCAAATTTTCTCTCTCTTTTTTAATTACCAAGATCGCATAGAGTGCACGAAAAAGAGCATACGCAGACAATAAAACATTTTTCACTATCTTTTTGAGTTTCTAAGATCACACAAAGTGCGGGGCAAAGAGAATATGCAAACTGAAAAGAGTAGCAACCTGAAAAAAATAAATAGAAAACTGAAATATTATCTCTGTAAAAAAATTTAAAGGGTGTATTTAGAATTTATACCTCCAGATCTGACTAAAATGGCCATATCTTGGGAAAACAAAAACTTTTTCAAGTGAAATGAAAAGTGTTTCTTATTGAAATGAGCACTCCTGACACAACGAAACAGACCTATTGGCTCAAAAATGTATGGAAATAATAGGAACTGGAGATGTGGAAACACAGCCTCAAGATGTCAATCTATAATAAGAACAACACTTCAAATGGGCTCTGATACCATGTTCGAAAACACCGGGTATTCCAATAGAGGATGAAGACCTTTAGTAACCACTCACACAACCAAATCAAAGATCAACACATTGATATTTTTACGTGGTAAAACCCTAATGGGGAAACATCCACAACCCCAACAAATGTGGCCACTTGAGACAATTTATTAATGCAAAAGAAAAATATTACAATAGAGTTTCTTGTTAACTTTTTAATCCTGACACCTAGGTAAATTGATTTTCAATTATTTCTGTTAGAATTAGTAGCTCGGAGGTACTTCTGCATTGGCGGTGCCCAGCATGCGGAAGTAACTAAGCACACTTTCTTCCTCATGAATTTATAATGAGTTTTTATAAAGTAACTTTATAAAGTAATTTTATAAAGTTGGGTCCTTTTATTTTTAAATGTAAAAGTGACTTTATGATGTTATGGGTCACTTTAGTAACTTAAGTGACCTCAAAAAATCATTAATTTGTGACCGTTGATCTCATGAGGAAAATATCTAATCTTGACCTTCAATCTCATTGGAAGACTAAGGGTTAGGGAAGTTACATTTCGAAATTTCTTAAAGGCATCTCGTGAGGGAGAGAGAGGGCACACATTTTGAGGAGAGTGAGAGGGAAGGTGAAGAGGTATGTTTCCCAAGAGAGATTTCTTACTTGGAGGAAGAGATACAACAAAGGGGGTTTGACACACATCCCTAGGAGAGGGATTGGAATGCAACTAAGAACATTTGCAACATTTATTGCAGTTTGTAAAACAATTGTGTAAGTTGTCCATACAACAAAGAAGGGGAATTGAAATCGCGGTTTTGAGTCTACAACAAGTTGGCATGATTTCCTATGCAAATTTGTTGAGTTTTTTTGTTCTATTACGTACAGTTTCTTTTGGCACAAATTTCTATGAGTTGGAATATTTATTATGGACAAGAGGTAGAGTATTTGTTTGTCATTGATGGCAAGCTCAACCCGATGATGACAAACAAGAGAAAGTGGCAAGACCAGCAACGCAGCGATGATGGCATGGCAATATCAGAAGCATAAGCTCAGGAGGAGGAGAAACAATGATCGTTGGATCACCCATCCCAAATTATCGATGCACGTCAGATCTGAATTAAGATAGGAGGAGCGAGCAGAAGAGGAGAACAGATCTCAAGCATCAGATCTAAGCGCAAAGACTGATCATCGTCAGATCCAGAAGAAGGAGCATGATCTTTAAGTAGAAGATGAAGCGGGATTACGAAGTCTCAAAAGTAGGAGGACTGTTGATCGAAGAAGGAAACGTGGAAAAAGATCAAGGCATGACAAAAACTATGTTTCAGAGTTTCGTAGATCGGGAAATACAAAAGGAGGAGATGATTTAACCTCTCAAACTTGTGATATGCGAAATCGCAATAAAAAATCCTGATCGTTGGATGCAGACTACACGTGGCGAGAGGTCAGATTTTCGCTAATTGGAAAGTCAAAGGAAGGAGGAGATCTATCCTTTGAAATCATGAAACGCGAAACCGCGATTCAATATGAGTCATTGATCAAGGGAGAGAGTGGACTTTTGATCTAGCTCCAATTTAGAGTTTCGGATACTGGGAGTTGGGTAAGTCAAGGAGACTCACAGCAAAATAGCGATACACCTTTTGGCATAGCCTATGGTTACCACTGATGGTCACGTGAGGGGAAGAAGCTCTCAATGCTAAGCTCAATTTCAGAGTTTCGGTGATTGTGACATGGATAGTCGAGATTCCTCATAACAGGATTCATGAAATCGCGAGTCGCTAAAGCGCTTTATGGATAAGAACTTGGTCACATCCATGGGCATATGAAGGAAGGAGCTTGCAAGTTGCAAGGCTCCATTTCCTGATCGGGAGTTGGAAGAGTTAGAGTGACTCACAACAAAATTCGTGAAATGCGAAATTTCATAGCGCCTGTTGGTGTAGCCGGTGGTCATCATCGATGGTCATGAAAAGGGAAGGTACTAAATGCTAAGCCTTATTTTCAGATATCGCGACATGGAAAGTCGAGAAGCCTCACCACAAGATATCCGAAATGCAAAATGCGAAATTACTTTCTGATTAGCCTGTGGTCATAGCCAGTGGACACATGGGATAAACGCAAGATCTTGGGGATGTAATCCAACAATGCTAGTTATTTGGGAATATGATCGAAGGGCCATTGTTTCTCTTCATGATTAACTGTTCAGTTACAATTTAGTTAGATGAACTGAATCATGATTCTTGAACGGTTGGCGATTCAGTTGCTGAGGCATTTTAGCCGAAGGACATTCGAGGTGTAACTAAAGAGGTTGGTGGGGATAAAAAGAGATATGCAGCGACTATGTACAGTTAGTTGTTCTGACTGAAAAATGAAGAAAACTAGGAGAAAGGAAAATCATAGAATGCACAGTGTGAGATCAAACTCATAAATGATAAACAGAAGATGAATAGAGCAGAAGAATAATGAAGTAGAGAAGAATTGCATAACATAGGAGAAGTGGTAAGAATTGATATATCTGTATTGTTGGTTATACATTCATTTATTTTATAATCAGGGAGGTTGGGTGGTGCTAGGGAGGATTTTGGTCCTCTGATATTCAAGTTTGTGCTTGAATATTGGAAGTTGTATCTTCTATCTAGTTTTGGCTAGAAAAACAGGGTGGCAGGGTGGTGCTCGGGAAAACACAGAGTTTTCTGTATGGAAGTTGGTGCTTGTACAAGTGGAATTAGGTGCTTCCATCCAATTAGCATTGGAACACTCAGGGAGTTGGTTCTTCCTTCTAGTGGGTTCTAGAGAAACCAGAGAGTTTGTGCTCTCAACAAGTTGGAGCTTGTAAAACAGAGATAGTAGCCTCACATTGAGTTGGTGCTCAAAGATAGATGATGTACAGAATTTAAAAGACGGCCTATCATTCGAAGAAGAAGAGGTTTTCTCCCTTTATGGGTTTCCTTGTGAAAATATTTCTCTGTGTATATCTTATGTGTGACTGATGTTCATTATTTATGTTGTTCATATCTTGTATAATATTGATGGTCACTTGAAAGAGATTAAAAATTATTTGAATAGTCATAAATTGTTTAAGCACAATAACAACTGATTCACCCCNCCTTGTGACTCCCTTTAGTTCTTTAACAATCATAACACAACTAGTTAATCAAACAAAACATCCATCCTTGTGACTCCCATCATCACTTTCATATTTTGACAATTTATATCAATGATAATTGAAATTATTTCCAAAAATATATTACCCATATATCCAAAAATAGTGTGTTGTCCAAAATTTCATAATTCAATTGTTCTCAATAATCAATAAATAAAAACACTTAAAATCCATATTTTCCACTCTGGGAGGTAATATTTCCCTTGTTGCTGTTGTCACCCTTTAATATTTATGAATTTGCCTTAGGCTGTGTGGAGCCTTTAGGCCTAATCTCACTCATCACCTAAGAGCAATCATCTCTCAAATGAATGCGGGAGGATACGGATTTGGCAGAGTCATTTGAGGGTGAGGAGGGGGCAAAAACGAATTTTCCTTTGTCAGGAGCATGGTGGGCCTCAGTTTTTAACCTTTTTCTTGCATGGGAAGATTTTACTAGTGAGTGGATAGGGGAAACTTGGACAATTTGATTAATAGGTGGAGGGGTGGGTAGAGACAATTTAGGCCATCCATGATGTTGGAAGACTATCGAGTGGACAATCTCTTGCCATCCGTCGTTTTCGGGGATCTCAGGTTGTAGTGAAACATGAGGAGGTACTGGAATACTAGGGACATGTGGAGCTTGGAAGGGAGGCCTTTCAAGCCTAGGTTAGACTACTCCTTGCCCAATACAGTTAAAAAATCCAGCTTGAAATAGTTGGCCTAACTCTTGCGAGTTTGCATCAAAGTGTATAGAGAACCTTAGCATTCTAGGGCCACTGTTCCAATTTCCTCTTCCTCTGTTACCCCGACCATGGCTACCTCTGCTAAAAAAGATCATTCCTATATGCATTATTGATTAGAAAATAGTTTCTTCAATAACCATACATGAAAACTCTTTTAAATATGAAACAAAGTTTGGCTCAACAACATATCATACTCATGCAATCCAATCCATACAAATCGTTTAACACTTCTCCATGAACAGGGGGTGAACAAGGATTCTGGGATATGTGAGGGATTGTATTGAGCGGAAAATGTTAAAATGAGGGGGAATAGATCATGATTACTGCTCACAAACATCAAACAATCAACTGTATCGTAAATAAAAAGAATATATCACTATAATTCATCCCTTTGTGATCCTTTAACTATCATAATACATAATTTATCTTAACTATAATTAAATTTTAGGAACAAGGAGTGGATAGTGAATATGGGAAGGCGAGGGGAGTTGTAATGTGAGAAAAGTGAAAGAATGGCAGGGAAAATAATGGATATTGTTCGTAAAAATTATTAAGTAATCCATAAAAAACAACTCTGTATTCAATACCAAGATACCCATAACAATTAACAATTCCTGTGTGTCAAAAATTGTTCACTGTCCCACATTCAATTCTTCAAAAAAATTTAATCAACACAGTCTATAATCATACTCACAATCACTATGCCTTTCAACAGTCTTATTAAGAGAATACTTGTTTCTTTTCATTTCTTTTCTTTTCATTTAAAAAAAATAAAAAAGAACACACAATCACATTGCTTCATCTCTGTCCAACATATATTTCTATAGAATATCAACCACTGCCCATAATTCATAACTTCCAAAATCAAACATAGACACAAGTCTTTCCCGAGTTGAACAAACCTTTTAAAAACTTGTCCGATTTCATTCTTTTGAGAATATTAACAATTAAACTTGCAATGAAACCATACTACGAAACCTAAGATTCATTTCTGATAGTGCAACAAAACAAAACAATGCACGATGTCTCTATAAACCATACATAGTAAACAACCAAGTCACAACCATCATTTTCCCCAACTTGCAATGATCCCAATTGGGACTAATCAAACACATAGCAGCCACCAACTACAATTAATGCCACACTATAGGAACACAATGACCAATGCATAACAAAAGAAGGAAACCCCTCGACTATATACCAATTTTCATCCCCAATTACAACTTTCCAACGACCCGATCAAACAGACATGAGACAATACTCAAAGCCACTGTCATAACCACTAAACCAAATTACAACAGTCAACAAGATACCCGACAAGAGTGTGACTAGTGGGGTTATCAAAATCGGGCTCTGTAACCATGAACAGAAGAAATAATCAAGAGATCGCTTGGTCACCAAAACACAAAGAGACTGGAGGTCAAACATATCAACAATAGGCAGAAAAACTTTGAAACAAGAATGGTGGAACCACGGGTTTTTATAACTCTCAGCTTGTGTAATAGTGTCACAGTTCGACACCAGGTATGAAATGATGTAGAGGAGCAATGATTTCTCATTGTACATTAACAAATACAAAGAACGCACTAAGGCATAACCCTCGCATTATTCTCAAGAGCCAAACCAATTTATAACAATGCCAATGGAAAGACATACCCCAAGTATTACCAACAACCATAAGCATACTTCTTGGCATAATGACCACCCCATAACCAATTGTGTTGATGCCAATATTACAAAAATAAGTCCATGACCAGGTGAATAACCCACAAACATGGATCTAGAAGATACACAGTGACCAAAAGGTAGTTCGAAACATACACATCAACCCCATAACACCCAAATACAACTAGATATGGTTACCATAACTGTGAGGATGCGACCAAGAAGGCCAAACAGAGCGAAAACCTCCAACAAAATACCCATAACTACTTAAAACAACAAATATCCATCACATTTTCCACCACATAGAACAACCAACGAAATCACAACTTCAACAAATCAATCTTTCCATTTGTAGACAAATAGCCATACATTTATTCCATATAAAATACCCACACGTTTACACAGTTTCCAATCTCATGAAAACACAAACCAACACATTAACAAGCCATCATTCGTTTTATACACAGAGATAAATTCATGGATGGGTGAAAATAACCATACCTGTAACCAATGGCTTTAAAAAGGGAGATTTGGTCAAGCCGTTCCTTCTAGGCTTGAATCTCAGAGCTTAACCATAACAAAACCAAATGAAACAATAACCATGCTAGGGTGAGGGCCCAGTGGGAGAAGTATGGAGTGACGTGCATTTACTGCACAATGCTTCCATCTTCTACCCCATTCAATTTCGTAGGACATGCCAACCAACCAAAAACCATACCATTAATGCCATACATTTAAACTTGCGACATATTACTTGCCAATTGTGCCACCCAATCCATATTAACCATTGCCAAAGCCATACCATAACATATATCAAATGTGCCCAATATAACTCAATATAATTCACATAGTTACTAAAATTCCTAGTTAGGATTAATACTAACTTCCTTTTATTTCATTTGCACATAACCTCTTAGCATAGTTCCTTTTCTTGGATTTTTTCCATAAGTTTCCTTCCATTGCTCTTGTTTCTTGTTGTTACTAACATGTGACTTGTGTAGGTGTAACCAAGAATGAATCATGGTGAAGATATTAAATGTAAAAACATTAAATATATGCCACTCATAACATGGAATTTAGATCTTATAATAACAACATCATCACATAAAATGCATTATCCATATGCCATTATGTCGCAAAAAACCAAGACTGCATCATCACCCATATAGAACCCTCTAAGAAGCATCGAAACAACAACATAAAATGTGTGATAAGACTATCTTTGAGCCTCCAGTCTAAAAGGGGGTCCCACCTACAGAGTGCCACATGGTACTTTCCCATTGGTCCACACACTGACCGAAAAAGTTCAAAAATGAGTGACACATGACAATCTCTAGTGCTGCCACATCATCATGAAACCTGTCACCCTTTGCGTGTTCCACGTACCCTGTACGGATGTTAACATCATCTGTACTAATGCTGACATCAAGAGTATGGATGCTGACTCATCCCTACTGATTGGGCTAGGTTGACCAAAAATTTGACCACCAATATCTTTTGATCCGTAACTCTGTTTGATGAGACATTTACGTCGTTGAAAATATTGTGACACACTCTCCGCAATGATGCCAATTTCACTAAGTTTTGAGGACTTTGAATTTGTTCCCTTTCTCTGTCTGTTGAGGCCATTCCGAGCTTCCTGAGGTGCTTCTGCCAGTTCTGATTTATACTTAGTATTCTCTAGATCCTTTTTGGATCATGCCTTTCCACTGAGATCTTTTTGGACCACCAAAAGCTTTCATCAATCAACAGATAAGTGAGGGAAGAGTTCCCTCACCTTGTCCTTCTCAATCCACTTTTCCTTTCTTGGATGTGTGCCCTTTAAGCTCACTAGAAGATAATCAACATCACCCTGCGTGAAGTCCTCATCCTTCTGTCCAGGATGATATCTTCCTTCATCTCGTCCAAGTACTCAAGAGAAAACTCATCAACTTAAGGTATCAAAACTTCCTCACCCTGATCCATGATCATGGGAGGCTAAAAAAGTTTCAAGTTTTCCACATTTACAACTGAGTAAATATGCATATATGGTGGAAGATATAAACGAAAAGCATTGGTACCTCTTTTCCCCAAAATAGTGAAGGGTCCATATCAGATGGGCTTGAGTTTCTTGCCTTCACCCTTCAATATCTCCTTGCTGATGTGAAGCCATACATGTTCTCCAACCTAGAACCCATGATCAACCATGTGTTTGTCATGTTGAGCTTTATACTGTGCTTGAATTTTCTCCAATTGTTCCCTGACTGCTTGGTGTACCTACTGGATCCTTTGAATGAACTTGGGGGCCCTGTCTTCACTTATTTATTCATTTGAATCGACATATTTCCTATACATCAAGTCCAAAGGGACCTTAGGCAAATACCCAAAACATGTCTCGAATGGCGAACATTGAGTGGAGGAATGTAAGGCTCGATTGTAAGCATGTTGTACATAGGGTATATGTTCATCCCACAACTTGGGATGTCTGTTGTAGTAGCCTTGAAGAAAAAGTACAATTGTTCGGTTAACAACCTCTGTCTATCCGTTGGTCTATGGATGGAAAGAAATGCTCCTCTTCAACTTGGTGTCCATAATTCTCCACAATTTTGTCCAAAAATCTCTAAGGAATCGAGTATCTCGATCCGAGACAATGGATGTGGGTAACCCAAAGTGAACCCAAACATACTGAAAGAAGAGATTAGAGGTTTTCTCAGCAATGATGTGATTTTTACATGGAATCAAGATACACATGTTTCTAAACCTATCCACTACAACATACAAATAGTCATGACCCCTTTTCAACATTGGTAAACCCCCTACAAAATCCATGGACATACTCTCCCATGGATGGGATGGAACAAGATGTTGGCATATTTACAGACAGAATATGCATGCAGCATGTTTGTCATTTATCTAGATATCAACACGATCAATAGTGCAACGAATTGATGGTGAGATCAACATTATCAACAGCGCAACGATGATGGCATGGAAAGATTAACAGTGAATATCAACAGTGATCGTTGATTCACCCACTCAGAATTCCTGATGACCGTTAGATCTGAATATAGATAGGAGGAACACGCAAAAGAGGAGAACAAATCTTAGACATTGGATCTGAACGCGAGGACCGACCATCATTGGATCTAGAAGAAGGAGCATGATCTTTAAGTACAAGAAGAAGCGGGATTACAAAGTTCTTAAAGCAGGAGGACTGTCCACCATCAAGGATGACACGTGGTGAGCGATTATAATTTCGCTGACTTGCACATTAGAGGATTCAATGGAGCGTGGTGTGAGATCAGTGCGATATGAAAAATCCAAAAATGATCTGGGCCGTTGGATCGAGGATTGATATGAACCATTGGATCGAGGTATGTTGTGGATCGTTGGATGCAGAGTACACGTGGCAAGAGGTCAACATTTCACTGACTAGAAAGTCAAAGGAAGGAGGTTCTCTATCCTTTGAAATCACAAAACATGAAACCACGATTGAATATGAGTCGTCGATCAAAGGGAGAGCGTGGACCATTGATCTAGATCCATTTCAGAGTTTCAAATACCGAGAGTTGGAGGAGTCAATGAGACTCACGACAAAAGTGTGAAATCACGAAGTGCTCGTTTGATTGGCGAGTGGTCATAGCGCATGGTCACATTGTTGATACTTGGAGGGAGGAGCTAGTGTAGCCAAGCTCTATTTCGACAATCGCACCATGGAGAGTTGAGACCCTTCATCACAAGAATGCCGAAATGCGAAATCGCGAAATCAATTATGCTTACCGTTCGGTCACAGCCAGTGGACATATGAGATAAACGCGAGACCCTGCAGAATTAATCCAACGGTGTTGATTAATTGCAAATATGATTGAAGGGATATTGTTTTACTTCAAAGTTAATTGATCAGTTACGATTCAATTATCAGAATTGAATCATATTTCTTGGACGTTTGGTGATTCAGTTGCTGATTCGTTTTCTTAGAGATTCAAGGTGTAAATGAATAGTTGGTGTAGGATAAAATGGAAATGCAATGACTATGGTAGGTTGGTTGTTTGAACTGGAAAACTGAGTTGAACTATAAGAAAGGTAAAATTACAGTATGCATAGTGTGAGATAAAACTTAGATATGTTGAACAGACAGAAGCAAGAGCAGAATTGCAGAACGGTTTGAAGCAAAGAAGAATTGCAGAAAAGTTTGAAGCATAGAAGAACTGCAGAACAAATAGAAGCAGAGAAAAATTGCAGAATAGATAAAAGCAGAGAAGAATTGCAGAACAGGGAAGAAGTGGTAAGAATTGAGACACCTGTATTGTTGGTTATTCAATCATTTATTTATAATCAGGGAGGTTGGGTGGTGCTAGGGAGGACTGTGGTCCCATGATATTCAAGTTGGTGCTTGAATATTGGAAGTTGTATCTTCCATCTAGTTGTGGCTAGAAAAATAGGGTGGTGCTCGAGAAAACACTGAGTTTTCTGTATGCAAGTTGGTGCTTGTATAAGTCTAGTTGGTGTTAGAATATTTAGGGAGTTGATGCTTCCTTCTAGTGGGTGCTAGAGAAACCAAAGAGTTGGTGCTCTCAACAAGTTGGAGATTGTAAAACAGAGGTAGTAGCCTCACATTGAGTTGGTGCTCAAATATGGATGATGCACAGAAATTAAAAGACTGCCTATCATTCGAAGAAGAAGTGGTTTTCTCCCTTTATGGGTTTCCTCGTGAAAACATGTCTCTGTGTATATCTTATGTGTGACTGATGTTCATTATTTATGTTGTTCATATCTTGTATAATATTGATGGTCACTTGAAAGAGATTAAAAATTATTTGAATAGTCATAAATTGTTTAAGCACAATAACAACTGATTCACCCCCCCCCACTCAGTTGTTTAGTTGTCTTTGTAATTTCAACAATTGGTATCAGAGCAGGTTCCTTTTACTTAAAGGTAGATCTGTAAGCTTAAACATGACAAGTCATGAAGGGACTTCAGCCAATAATCCTCCTCTCTTTGATGGAACAAATGTTTCCTTCTGGAAGGTTAGAATGAGAACTTTCCTAATGGCCTCAGGTGTTGATGTTTGGGATGTAGTAGAGACTGGATACATAAAGCCTGTTTTGCTAGATTCCAAGGATGATAAGTTAGAATTTATATTTAATGCTAAGGGAATGAATGTTATCTTGAATGGACTTCCAAAAGCTAAGTTTGTAAAGGTGATGCATCTTCAAACTGCCAAATAAATGTGGGATAGACTTATTAACAGTTATGAAGGAAATGAGAAAGTAAAAGATGCCAAACTTCAAACATATAGATTGAAATTTGAACAACTAAAGATGAATGAAGATGAAACAGTCAACAAGTATTTTTTAAGATTTGAAGAGCTTGTGAATGCCATGAAAGGTCTCGGTGAGAAAATTGAAGAAACCTTTTTAGTTTAGAAGATTTTAAGATCTCTGCTTGATAAATTTAATCCAAAAGTCTCTACAATAGAAGAACTAAATGATCTTAAAACTATGTCCATTGATCAACTCCTAGGAACTCTAATTGCATATGAAATGAGAATTAGCAAAGACAAATCCATCACTAGAGAAGCATCATTTAAAGAAGACAAGAATACTGATTCAGAATTAGATGATATTGAGGCAAAATTTGTGAGAAGGTTAAAGAAAGGATTAGGAAAATATCAAGGCAAGATCCCCTTCAAATGTTTTAACTGTGGTAAGATAGGTCATTTTGCATCTAAGTGTCCTCACTATAAAAAGGACCAAAACTCTGATGATGAAAAGAAATACAAATTTAAGAAATATAGTAAAAAGAAAAGTTTGTGTGCAAACAATGATGACTCCTCAGAAGACATAGATAGTGATTCATCCTGTGAAGACAAAGTGAATGATTTTATGATTATGGATACGGGAGATCTTGATGATGAAAATTTAGGAGGTGAAATGGATGATGAAGAAGTTGTGGTGGATATGGAAGGTGAATTAATCAGTGCTTTGGAAGAAATTGACAGACTCAGATGTAATAAGAGAAAACAAAAATGGTTGTTGATGCAGTTTAAAATGAATGATAAAAAACCTGATGAAGACTTTACTCTACTAAAAGTGGAGTTAGAAGAGGAAAATAAAATAGAAGACATTCTTAAACAACATTTATCAAAGAAGAAAGTGAGGTGTGAAGCCTTAGAAGAAGAGATAGTAAAAACCAAAAAAGAAATGGAGAAGTTTAAGGCATTGTATCACCAAAATATGTCAAGTATTAAAGCCTCAAAAGAATTAACTTACATTTTAAATCAGAAAAGGAATCCAAAGTTGAAAGCTGGCTTAGGATTTGAAGAAGGATCAAGTAATGATCTTCCAAGTAATACAAAATCCATCAAGTTTGTCAAATCTACAATCATTGACAACAACCACTCTACAGAAACAAAGAAAGAAAATTAGCCACCAAGAAGGAATGAAATAACAAGTACCAGAACCGAATCTGTAGATCAGAGAAACTATCAACATGGAATAAATCGACCCACTCAAAGAAGATAGTTTTTTTCCAGGTATAAAGGATTTTTCTATGAATATTATTTTTTTTGTTCTAACTTTGGTCACAAAGCTATAACTTGTTCTTTAAGATTTAGATATGAGCAATCAAGTTATTCAATGGATAATTATCTACCACCATAAAGATTTAGTTATGAGCAATCAGGTGAAACATAAGAACAGTTATAAGCATAACAATCGTTATGATCTATTATTCAGTGAACCAGAATGTTACAACTGTCATAATTATGGACATAAATCTCCAGACTGTTGCTTAAGGAACTATAAGCCAGATCTGAATCCTGCTGCTGAAAATTTCAAGGTTTGGAAGAAGAAAGAAGATGACCAGTGTGGATTAGTGTTATCAGCCCAAAGACAAAAGAATCCCTGGTATATTGATAGTGGATATTCCAAACATATCACTAGAGACAAAAGTAAGTTTCTAACTCTAAGTGAAAACAAATAAGGGAATGTAACTTTTGGAAACGATGCACCAGGAAAAATAAAAGGTAAAGGAATGGTAAGCCTGAGTAATGGAAAAGGAAACGGTCAAGATTTGTTGTTTGTAGATGGTCTGAAACATAATATACTAAGTGTCATTCAAGTTTGTGACAAAGTGTGTGAAGTTGTTTTTACTTCTAAATATTGTAAAATAAAGTCTTTGAATTCAGGACAACTGGTTAAAAAAGGGATAAGAACAAAAAACAATGTCTATGTGTTAAAAGAAGAAAAAGAAGAATGCCACTTAAGAAAATATGATGAAATTTGGCTATGGCATAGGAGACTTGGACAC
This sequence comes from Picea sitchensis, assembly GCA_010110895.2. Classification (NCBI taxonomy): domain Eukaryota; kingdom Viridiplantae; phylum Streptophyta; class Pinopsida; order Pinales; family Pinaceae; genus Picea; species Picea sitchensis. Next base: position 45,817 of record SNQJ01S0130504.1, read on the forward strand.
CTAAATTTTGATCATATAATCAAGCTTAGAAACA
>SNQJ01S0130504.1:50302-63595 GCA_010110895.2 Picea sitchensis
TGCCACCTACTAGTTATTATTTATTAAAAACCCTTATTATGATTTTATAAATTTTCCCCATTAAATAAAAATTTGGTTGAGTTTTAGTTAACTTAACTAAAGAAGTAGTTCAACTACTTCAACTAATTCTAATTGCGTAAAGGAAAAAGAAAAAGGAGGAACAAGAGGGGAATAGAAGGAGAAACACACTAAGGTCTAGTTCTCTTTGATTTTTGTTGAGATAATTCAGTTTTCATTCATTCTTTAATTCATTGGAAGCCTAATTCTCTTTTATGATGACAGGGTGTTATTGTAGACAACAAGATTTAGGGATGAATTACATCATTCAGACACTTGTTTTTCATAGGTGTTGATCTATCTTTGATAGTCTTTGTAAACTTGTTTGTTTGTGACTTAAATTTCATGACTGACAAAGGCTATTGTGCAGAGTCGAGTGGGAAAAAATCTGTGGCAAGCTAATCCAACTTTTAAAGTTCAGTTTTTTACTTTTTGTCAGAAGTCCTTTTGTATGGTTTTCATTGGGGACCTCTAAGTTTGACTTTGGTCCAAAAATTCCTCATGTAGGAGCATCTCCCACATCAAGCGAGCCAGCACGGAAGCACAAAACAGTTAGGAAGCGTCCAGCACAAATTTTGAAATCACCTTGAAATTGTTGTGCAATCTTAAATGAGCCATTAATAAGAGGCACACTTGTATAATGTAAATGGACCTTGAGCGGATTGATCTCGTCCTTAGTAGGTAGGAGGAATTTAAAGTAGCTAATGTAGGTAGATAGAATTTAATTCTAGATTAGACAGTTTTAGAGCACAAGAGGGAAACAGGATATAGACACCCTCATTGTGTATTGTGTCATTAGATGGAAGATGAAGAAGCATTGGAGCAAGAGCATGCAAAGAGATGTGTAAGAACACCCATGTACAGATATTTGAATTAATAGAAAGAGCTTTGATTCAAATTCATGGCGTCGTGTTTGTTCTCTGTGTATGTATGTTGAATGATACGCTCATGAATGTTTGCTTCCTATTATACATTTTATTTTATATGCTGTGTATATGATTTCATGTTTGAGTTTGAAGTCTGAGAGGGAAGTAGGAATGAGTTTCAATTGTTTCTCTATCTGAGCCAGAATTCCTGCAAGGAGTGCAGTTGAAGTGTCTGCAAGGAGTGCGTTGACAAGGGGGGGATATGATAGTTAAACTTTTGTCCTCATTCACCCAAAGTGCAGTTGGGCATAGGATCCGTGTAAGGAGTGCACAGGCCGAGTGAAGTCTCAGGGTTGTAAACCTGAGTAAAGTGTTAAGGACTGTTGCTGCTGGTGTGCGCCGGGTCAAAGGAAATTCAACACTTGGAAGTGTCTGAAATTTGTCGCAAGGTGTGCGAGCAAGAGGTGTTTCTGAGAAGACACAGAGTCGTGGAAAAGATCAGGAAGGATAAGGCCTTCGAAACTATCAAAGGGTTGCACAGGAGTTGTATCTTGAAAGCATGTAGAAGTGTTGTAAGTTTGCGGGCAGGTAGACGAGTCGATGGAGGAACACTCGGTCATTTGCAGAAATCGTCAAGGAAGAGAACGGACGATCGGAATTCTCTGAGGAGAATTCACGAATTTATGTGAGTCGTTAGATCTCACATAGAAGCAGGGAAGATACAGTAAGTATTCCCGAAGGTTTAAGCTCAGGACAAATAGAGTCGTTGATCCAAACTAGCCAGGGTCGTTGGATTACTCGCGGAATCGCCTATCGGGATTTCGTGAGGGAATAGTCGAATATTTGGTAGAGGGACTCACGAAATCATGAAACGCGATATCCCGATGGCTAAGAAAACAGTGTGGGCCCATAGCGGAGTCGGCTAGTGGACAGGTGGCACACCTTATCGGAGTTTCATGGCGAGAAATCCTGAAACATTCGCATTAGGATTCACGATATTGCAAACTCTGAAATGCCGATGGAGTGAAGGTGTTGAAAGGTCAAACTCGCGCATGTGTCGGAGTTTCGGCGTATCGGGGTTCGGGAGTCGGTAAAGCGAGTTGTTTGACATCACGAGTGTCGAATTCGCGATAGATAAAACCCCAATAGGAAAAGGTCAGCGTTGACTATCGTCAGGTTTCGGGGATTCGAAACACCAGCGCTAGACCATTGGATTTGTGAAGTCGCGAAGTTCGATCTCCCGAGTGGAAAGAGGGGATCGCGGGAGAGTTGTTGTGGGTGTATATTTTCCCGATAGGGAAATAGAAGAACGTTTCAGTTCTTTGGGCCACGAAAGAAGGAAAGATCCTATGAGCGGACGTGCTTGCGAGCGCGGCTACATCAGTTTGGTATCAAAGCACAAAAATACTCTTTGCTTTATGTAGCAGAGAAGAAGAGAATTCATCATGCCGCTGAGAAGAGATAGAAAGTCACCCAACCCAGAGGATAGGGAAATGTCGCATAGAAGATGCAGGCAGATGACAAATCCAGTTATGGAGAGGGAGATGCAAGATCTACGAGCTAGACTCGAAGACATGGAGACAACACAAAGACGCACAGTCAGTGTTGGGGATCTAAGTGATTCTGAAAGCGAAGTTGAGGCTGAATGTGAAGAAGAAGTTATAGCTGAAGATGCATCAAACGAGCGTTTGATCAGAGCTATTGCAAGGATGGGTGCAAGAGAAAAGATGGGCATTCCAATTTATGAGGGAAACTTGGATGCAGAGGAGCTTATAGATTGGATTAGAGATCTTGACACATACTTTGACTATGAAGACGTCGAAGAAGACAAGAAGGTCAAGCATGTTGTCATGAGATTAAAGGGACATGCAGCATTGTGGTGGGATGAACTACAAGCTGACAGACACTGCAAGGGAAAGCATAATAACAAGAGCTGGGACAGAATGATCGCGAAATTCATCCCCAGGGACTATCAAATTACTCTGTTCAGGAGGATGCAGAACCTGAGACAAAAGCTGATGATAGTAAAGGAATACACTGAGGAATTCTATAAACTGAACATCAGGGCAGGTCATCGGGAGAGCGATGATGAGAAAGTTTCCAGATACATGAATGGCCTGAGATATGATATTCAGGATGAGATGAGCATGGTAACCATCCGAACGGTGGAAGATGCTTATCAGATGGCTCTGAAGGCAGAAGAGAAGCTGATCTGAAAGCAAGGTCAGAGAGGGCAAGGCAGAAGTCATCCCAGAGGTAAATAAGTTGACCAGGATAAATATCAGAAGCCCAAGGAAGACTGGAAGAAACCTTAGACTCGTACAGAGAGAGGTGGAAGTTCACAGCGAGGGAAATATGCAGAATAGAGAGGAAAACATACTGAGCAGAGAGGAGATTATGCTGACAACAACACTTTTCCTCGTACTAGAGGTAGAGGAAGAGGAAGAGGTGGAGAAATCACATGCTTCACATGTGGAAAGAACGTGAACAAGTCTTACGAGTGTCCAGATAAAAAGAAGGAAGCTGGAGAAACTCACATCGCCGAGGCACAGAGGCGGGATGTTGAGGCAGAATATGTTGAAGGTGGAAGATCGTTGATGATGCGAAAAGCTCTTTTGACACCAGAGAAAGAGGTGGAGAGTTCATTCCAAAGGACCATACTTTTTAGGACTACTTGCAAGACCAAGGACAGGGTATGCAAGGTCATTGTAGACAGTGGTAGCACGAATAATCTCATTTCAACTGAGATGGTAGAGAAGTTGGAGCTGGAGACGATTGATCATCCAAGCCCATACAGAATTTCGTGGCTACATAAGGGACATCAGGTAACTGTCACTAAACAATGTTTAGTTGAGTTTAAGATAGGAGGATATAATGATAAGATATTATGTGATGTCATTCCTATGGATGTTTGTCATCTATTGCTGGGTAGACCATGGCAATATGACAGGAATGTGATTCATGACGGGAGAATGAACACATACACCCTGGAGAAGAATGGGAGGACACAAATGTTGCTTCCAATCAAGGATAAGGAGGTGAAATCGGAAGTAAGCAACACTGTACTTCTCATGAGTGGGAAGGAACTTCTTACAGAGGTGAAGAAGAAGGAGGATCCACAATTCTTTGTGGTCAGGAAACCGAGGATTGTTTTGACCAGCACAAGAGTGGATGATTTACCAGAGGAAATTCAGGAACTGCTGGAAGAGTTCGTTGATATAGTAGTGGACGAATTACCTCATTCGTTGCCACCAATCAGAAGTGTGAGCCATCATATTGATCTCATACCAAAAGCCAGTTTTCCAAACAAAGCCACGTACAAATTGATGCCACAAGAGAATGAAGAGGTCAAAAGGCAAGTCCAGGAGTTGTTGGACAAAGGTTTGGTCAGGGAAATCTTGAGTCCATGTGCTATTCCGACAGTACTTATTCTGAAGAAAGATGGAGGTTGGAGGATGTGTACTGAATCAAGGGAGATTAACAAGATAACCAACAAATACAGATTTCCATTGCCGAGGATGGATGATCTGATGGATTGCTTGAGTGGAGCAAAGTACTTTTCAAAGATTGATTTGAAAAGCGGTTATCATCAGATTCGCATGAGAGAAGGTGATGAATGGAAGACAACATTCAAAACCAACGAAGGGTTGTATGAATGGCTTGTTATGTTGTTTGGCTTAACAAATGCGCCAAGTACCTTCATGAGGTTGATGAACGAAGTCCTGAAGGAGTTCATCGGAAAATTTGTCATTGTATATTTGGATGACATACTGGTTTACAGTAAGACAGTGGCCGAACATCTGAAGCATTTGGCTACAGTGATGCAGAGATTGCAGCATGAGAAGCTATTAATAAATATGAAGAGGTCCTCATTCATGAAGACAGAGCTCATTTACTTGGGATTTTTTATTTCTACAGATGAGTTGAGGATGGATCCAGATAAGGTGGAGGTAATCAAGAATTGGCCATCACCGAAGAACATATTTGAGGTGAGGAGTTTTAACAGATTGGCTAGTTTCTACCAAAATTTCATTAGGAATTTCAATGGAATTAGCGTAGTGATGATGGATACAGTGAATAAAAGACACAAGTCTTTTCACTAGACAACAGAGGCTGAAAAGAGTTTTAATCTGTTGAAAAGGAAGATTACGGAACAACCAGTTTTGGTGTTGTCGGATTTCTGAAAGACATTTCAAGTGAAATGTGATGCAAGTGGATTTGCAATCGGGGCAGTCTTAAGTCAAGAAGACAGGTCGGTAGCATACTTCAGCGAGAAGATGAATGAGGCAAAATTGAAATACTCCACGTATGATAAGGATTTTTATGCTATCATACAGGCATTGAAGAAATGGAGGCATTACTTGATCCCGAAATAGTTTGTATTGTACAGTGACAATCATGCATTGCAGTTTGTGACTCAATAGGAGAAGTTGAATCAGATACATGTCAAATGGGTTGAGTATATGCAGAATTTCACTTTTGTGATCAAGCATATTTCTGGTACTGCTAACAAAGTTGCTGATGCTTTGAGCAGGAAGTGTTTATTGTTACAGGAGTTCAAATTCAAAACACTGGGTTTTGATGATCTCAGGGACATGTACGCAACTGATCAGGATTTTAAGGAAGCGTATGAAGCAGCTGAGAATCCAGTTCTCAGAGACAGAAGCCAATGGATAGAGTACATGATCCAGGAAGGATTACTGTTTAGAGGTAATCAACTGTGTATTCCAAAATGCTCCATGAGGGAGAGTTTGCTGAAGGAGAAACACAGTGGAGGATTGGCAGGGAACTTTGGTCACGACAAGATGTTCTCAAAGTTGAATGAATCATATTTTTGGCCGAGAATGCGAGCATATGTCAAGCGATTCATGGACAGATGTAGAATTTTCCAGCATTCGTAGGGGAGGAGACAAAATGCGGGATTCTATCAACCATTGCCCATACCAGAAAGGCCGTGGGATGCGATTAGCATGGATTTTGTATTGGGGTTGCCGAGAACACAAAGAGGTTGTGATTCAATCTTTGTGGTGGTGGATAGATTTTCCAAAATGGCACACTTCATTCCATGTCAGAAAACCAGTGACGCAACTCACATTGCGAATTTGTTTTTCAAAGAGGTCATTTGACTTCATGTTTTGCCGAGGAGTATAGTTTCGGATCGAGATACTAAATTCATAGGGAATTTTTGGAGGACCTTATGGAAGAAGATGGGAACTAAATTTTTGTTTATTCAGCATATCATCCTCAGATGGATGGATAGACAGAAGTGGTGAACAGAAGTCTGGGAGACTTGCTGAGAAGCTTGGTGATAGGGCACCATAGCCAGTGGGACCATATATTACCACAGGCAAAGTTTTCTTATAACGACTCAGTCAATAGGAGCACAGGGAAGAGTCCATTTCAGGTTGTCTATGGCATGAAGCCGAGAGGAATTTCTGAGTTGAGGGATTCAGAATAGACTATGACTAGCAGCGCTAGTGCAGAAGAATTCGCAGAGGCAATGAAGGAACTTCACTGCCAAATGAAGGAGCGACTACAGAATTCAAGTCAGGAGTATAAGCGTAGATAAGATCAGCATAGAAGAAAACTTCAGTTCGAAGTTGGTGACTTGATTCTGGAAAATTTAAGGAAAGAAAGGTTCCTGAGAGGAACATATAACAAGCTGAAAATGAAGAAAATTGGGCCATGTAGGGTCTTGAAGAAAATTGGGGTGAATGCTTATGAGATTGAATTACCCGATGGGATCGGAATTTCTCCGATATTCAATATCTCAAATTTGTACCCATATAAAGCTGAGGAAGTAGGGATTGGAAGTGAGCAGCCAGTGATTCAGTGGCGAAAGCAGATGCCAGTTGCAGATAGGCCACAGATGGAGTGCATACTGGACAAACGAATTGGTAAGAAGACTAGGAGGAAGGAATACTTTGAGTATCTGGTCAAATGGAAGGGCCATCCAGTTGAATATGCTAGTTGGGAGACTGAAGAGAAGATTCAGAAGCATGGACATACCGTGTGGGAGCTCATGGACATGAGCCCATGAAAATTTTCAAGCGAGGGAGTATGATGTAGGAGCATCTCCCACATCAAGCGAGCCAGCGCGGAAGCACAAGACAACTAGGAAGCGTCTAGCACAAATTTTGAAATCACCTTGAAATTGTTGCGCAATCTTAAATGAGCCATTAAGAAGAGGTGCACTTGTATAATGTAAACGGACCTTGAGAGGATTTCTCTCGTCCTTAGTAGGTAGGAGGCATTTAAAGTAGTTAATGCAGGTAGATAGAATTTAATTCTAGATTAGACAGTTTTAGAGCGCAAGAGGGAAACGGGATATAGACACCCTCATTGTGTATTGTATCATTAGATGGAAGATGAAGAAGCATTAGAGCAAGAGCATGCATAGAGCTGTTTAAGAACACCCATGTACAGATATTTGAATTAATAGAAGGAGCTTTGATTCAAATTCATGGCGTTGTGTTTGTTCTCTGTGTATGTATGTTGAATGATACACTCATGAATGTTTGCTTCCTATTATACATTTTATTTTATATGTCGTGTATATTATTTCATGTTTGAGTTTGAATTCTGAGAGGGAAGTAGGAATGAGTTTCAATTGTTTCTCTATCTGAGCCAGAATTCCTGCAAGGAGTGCAGTTGAAGTGTCTGCAAGGAGTGCGTTGACAAGGGGGGGCTCTGATAGTTAAACGTTTTTCCTCATTCACCCAAAGCGCAGTTGGGCACAGGAGCCGTGCAAGGAGTGTGCAGGCCAAGTGAAGTCTCGGGGTTGTAAACCTGAGTAAAGTGTTAAGGAATGTTGTTGCAGGTGTGCGTTGGGTCGAAGGAAATTCAGCACTTGGAAGTGTCTGAAAGTTGCCGCAAGTCATGCGAGCAAGAGGTGTTTCTGAGAAGACGTAGAGTCGTGGAAAAGCTCAGGAAGGATAAGGCCTTCGAAACTATCACAGGTTTGCACAGGAGTTGTATCTTGAAATCTTGTAGAAGCGTCATAAGTTTGCGGGCAGGTAGACGAGTCGGCAGAGGAACACTCGGTCATTCGCAGAAATCGTCAAGGAAGAGAACGGACAGTCGAAATTCTCTAAGGAGGATTCACGAATTTTCGTGAGCCGTCAGATCTCGCAGAGAAGCAGGGAAGATACAGTAAGTATTCCCGAAGGTTTAAGCTCAGGACAGATAGAGTTGTTGATCCAAACCAACCAGGGCCATTGGATTACTCGCGGAATCGCCTATTGGGATTTCGTGAGGGAATAATCGAAGATTTGGTAGCGGGACTCACGAAATCGGGAAACGTGATATCCCGACGGCTAAGAAAACAATGTGGGCCCATAGCGGAGTCATCTAGTGGACAGGTGGCACACCTTATTGGAGTTTCGTGGCGAGAAATCCTGAAACATTCGCATTAGGATTCGCGATATTGCGAACTCTGAAATGCCGATGGAGTGAAGGCATTGAAAGGTCAAACTCGCGCGTGTGTCGGAATTTCAGCGTATCGAGGTTCGGGAGTCGGTAAAGTGAGTTGTTTGAAATCGTGAGTGTTGAATTCATGATAGAGAAAACCCCGATAGGAAAAGGTCAACGTTGACTGTCATTGGGTTTTAGGGATTCGAAACACCAGCGCTAGACCATTGGATTCGCGAAGTTTCAAAGTCCGATCTCCCGAGTGGAAAGAGGGGATCGCGGGAGAGTTGTTGTGGGTGTAGATTTTCCCGATAGGGAAATAGAAGAACGTTTCAGTTCTTCGGGCCATGAGAGAAGGAAAGATCCTGCGAGTGGACGTGCTTGCGAGCGCGACTGCGTCACTTCCTCAGGAAATTTTGTAAAGAGAACGATTCTTTTGATAAATTGGAATGGAATAAACAATTCCTTTATGTCTCATCTGTTTTGATTATTGACTTGGTGTTTTTTACTTCTGTCTCTATATTTATTTCAGCATCTTTTATATTCATAAAATTACATAAATAATGAATTTTCCAGCAAGCTTTCATTAATAAAAAAATCAACCTAAGCACTTGTAATCAATACTTGTGAATTAGGATACAAATTTTGATGGCTATAAATATAGGTTGATATTCTCGTCTATATTGATTTAGCCAAGAAATATCTGAAAATTCTTGAGTAAGATCATTTCAAATCGTTTCCTCAACACCAGGCTTGTAATTTTTGCATACGATCTCCATTCTAGGCGCATGATAGCTCATTGGAAAGAACTGTCCAGGGAATACACATGTTTCCATAACACTCTAGTTAAATCCTACAGTGTGACTGTGGTGGGCCCAAAAAACTTTGTTTAGATCCTCAAAATGGCCTCGAAAGTTTAGGACCCGAAAAGATAGGAAAAAACTACCAAAATGGAAATTGGTCTTTGAGCTAGTGGAATAGGTGGGTGGCCACCGATATCCACCTAGATCACTCAAATTCTTGACTTAACAAATAATGTCTCCACATGACTAGAAAATGGAAAACAACTACATAATCAAGTTCATTAGTGGGATAATTTTCACATTCACTTACCTTGTGGCATTCATAAGAAATAACCATTCCATCTTGCATTAACACGCCACTTGATCTTTCCTTGTTGGCATCAATGCACACCAAAAACGTCTTGTATAGATCTAGAAAGGTTAGTATCGTAACATTATTAAGTGATATTTTATATAAGTTTTAGAATATCTCTTCATAGTTGGTATCATTTAAAACTTGATGTTTTCACTTTGCAAATATATAGGATTACCCATTAAAGAAAAAATTATAATTATTAAATTCTTGTAGTGTCCCATAATCCCCATGAACCGTTTGAGTTTTGTCACCATTTGATGACTCAAGAACTCTATAGTTTCCTTAATCTTATTGACGATTATGTTCAATTATTATTTCTGATATGTAAATTGATGTTTTAACTAGAGCATAAATTTTATTATATAATTAAAAAGCTACAACCAAGGCTAGAAGCAAGTTACATAGTGTTACAAACCTAAACATTTATCTAGGGTTAAAAAAAGGAGCTTACACAAAATTAAAAATATATATATCCCAAGTTGGCCTACAAGTGGCTTACTTCACGAAAATTCTAATAACCTTATAACTATGAAATACATAAAAGTTAAATATAAACATGCATACTATTAGCTTCTTCCTGACCAACATCAAATTGTGGGGAGATCTGCTTCTCGGTTTCGATTGGTTCCTTCGACGAGTGAGATATCTCATCCTCTTTAAGATCAACTTGAACTAAATTCTTTGAAGCCCTATTGTTTGAAGTTGTAGATAGATTTTCCTTCTGAAGAGTAAGATCCAAGTTATGAAGCATATTATACTCTACCTTTAGGATATAAATCCTTTTCCTCTATTGAACTAGCAAAATTATTATGTTCTCTTGCTGAGAGATGCAAATATGTTCGTTTTTAATAACATTAGAGGACATACAAAGAAACATTCTTATAATGGATTCAATGAGCTCCTTGTTTCTTCTCAATAATCTTCGAAATTCCTACACATCCCTATTCTCTATTCTAACCAAACCTACACAGTGAAATTGATGTGGAAAACTTAGTTTATCACTAGAAGCTTTGAAAAAAGAGGCATTAGAGATGACAATGGAATTTATAAATACCCAACAATCAAAATCTATAACATCAATAAAGAAATTATTTCACAAGGGATATGGAAAATCTATCATAGAATCCAAAGAAGGAAAAAATGATAATCCTTGATACTAGAATCCAAGAACCTTACCTCACTGGCATTTGATGCCCATCCTTCACTGAAATTAAATATTTCAACTAATTTTCAATCTACATTATAATTCTTGTGTTGGACTAAATCAACAATGAGAGATACAAACAATATACCAAACCAGAGGTGAGCATAACAACCTAAATTGAACCTTCTAAAAGACAGAGGCTAGGATTTCCCTGACACCTTGTCTGAAAACTCAAGAACTTTTAGATTATAAACAATCCAACCCAAAACACAAAGGATCATAATATAATTCCAAGCTTGAACCATCACTCAGTTTTCACTAAAATTATTTTGAGGGACTAAATCAAAGAAGAAAGTCGCAGGAAAGATACCAAAACAAAGACAAACCCATCAACTAGGATTAATCCTTTTGAATGACAAAGGCCAATATTTCCTTTATTCTCAATCTTCAGACACAACCCATTTTAGGATATAAACATTCCAATTCAAAACACACATGATGAAAAGGCACCCAAAGACAATAAATTCACTCACTAGATGACCAAGTGCACCAATAGAACAACTGATTTTTCACCCATTTCCAAGCCTCAACCAAGCCATTATGCCACAATCCTTGTACCGATCACCATCCAAGCATTCAATAACCACGAACATGGAGACTATTCACATGCTACAAGGAATATAACATGCCCTCAATTCTCACTTCTTAACGCCACTATGATGAGGTTTGTACATTTTTTTCATGTTTGAGTTAATGTGGATGATTCATCAATTTGAAATTTAAACTTAGGGGATATGTATTGTCTCATACCCCCCCATTTTTTTATCAAGGTATCAATACTTAACTCTATGGATTGTTTGTCCCATCAATCGAATTCTCCATTTAAGTCTCTTTTGATGTGGTAATAGGAGATTTTGGAGAAGGACCTGGCCACCTTCTCTATTTGAATGATGATGTTGTTTAGTTTTCTTCCCTCTAGAATGGATTTTTCAATCATTTTCTTGATGACAATCATCAAGTCACCAAAACTAGAAAGGAATCTAACATTTTCTTATTTTGCCAAGATAATACCATGTAGAAAAGCATATTCCTCTACAAGGTTATTTGAATCCTTGCCAAGACCCCAAGTGATTGAAAAAACTGTTGTTCCTATGGGATCATGAAGACTCCCCCAAACTCATGCCACCCATGGATTCTTCCTTGATGCCCCATCAAATAATAGAGAATAAGATCTTGTCCCTCATGTATTATGAAAAAACACCTTTGTCTTTGGAAACAATTAAAATGGTTTGTCCCAAAATTGATTGAATACAACATTACTCCAAGCCAACCGAATCTTTCAATAGATATATTTTGGAAGTGCATTGCACACTCTTTTTACTACTTTTTGGTTTTTGAATGATCCTTGATAATTTTTTCTCCAAAGAGTGAACATTTATCTCCATAGAGTGGGCCATATTGTATGATGGATTATTCCAAAAAAGTCATAGAGCCACACTTATTTGGATAGGATACACTAAAATAATAAATAGTGGATAATTTCTTCAACTAAAGTGCATAATTCACATTGAGAAAATGTTGATCTTGGGGATCCCATAATTGTGCTAGATATATTTCCAAATATGATATTACAGAGGGAGAGGGAGAGAGAAAAGTTGTTCCAAAGATCCATCCTTTAATTTAAATATGGAGTCACCCCAATCCCTATAGTCCTTACCATGAAAGTCTCATGGGGCACACTCGCCAAGGTCTTGAATGAGGGCCGAAATGAAGGGATATAGAGGCTCTAGTGGGTTTCCAAATTTCCAACGTAGCCATTTTCTATAATTTTTTACCCAAACTAATATGCCATGCAACATTTTAATATTTTCATTGTCCATCTAAGATCTTAAAGGAGTCAAGTTATCATGAGATGATAAGGCTTCTTTCCTTAGAATATTTTCATCCCACGTAGAGATGTTTTTCCCATTCCCAAGGATTCAAGTAATCCTTGATCGTAATAGGAAGAAATAGTTTTTTGAAGTTTCTATATATGAGATCCATTTTGGGTCTCTACTACATGTTCTAAGAACCTATTTCTGGCTCCCCTAAAGTATTTTTTCCATGAGAATTTTTTCCAACATTCCGTTATTCCTATAGACTTACCCCCCTACCACAAGAAATTTATTATATCTTGACCAATCTAATGCATAATTTCAACTAGGGATAGCATGGTAGAATGCCGAAAAATAGGGAGAGATGAGGGGACTGGTCTTATCAAAACCAACCTTCCCATGGGGTTTAACCATTGAGATCCCCATTGTTTAATTCTTTTTTTTTACCAATGATGTTCATCTAGTATTGGTAAGAGGGGTTATTGAGAGAGATGGGAATTCGTAGATACTTGAAGCAAGAACAATTTTTAGTGAAGGGAAATTGTAAAATTTTGGAAATTGATTGCATTACCTAATTGTTGACATTCTATCATAATATTTTTCATTTTAAGTGATTGATTTCCCGCTCAAAAGAATTGGTAAAAGTATATAACATCTTATTAAACATGGATGCAATTATAGTATAATATCCTCCAAGAAGAAGGGTGCCATATACAAATTAGGAGTGGTTTAATATCTTGGCTACCTAAACAACCTTTATCCCAGGAAGATTACCACTAAGTTA
>SNQJ01S0130505.1:2111-13642 GCA_010110895.2 Picea sitchensis
CTGTCCTTTATTGCTGATATAGACAGCACTAATCGCTGTCCTTTATTGCTGATATAGAGAGCACTGTTCTACTCCTTCACTGCTGAAATAGACAGCACTAATCACTGTCCTTTACTGCTGATATGGACAGCACTAATCGCCATTACTGCTCTGTCTCCTTCACTCTTGCGCTGAATAACCTGTGTGTTTAGAAGAGGAGGTCGAGCTCTGTATATAAAGGCGCGGGAAGGAGAAGAGAGTGGACTTAAATTAGAAAGAGGCTGCATGTCTTTACAACTCGAGTTGTAACTTGATTTGACTAAACTTTGCATGCTAACTCGCCCTTGAGACTTGGCTTATGCATGGCATGCTAACTCGACATGCAACTAGACATGAATGCAATGTAACTTGACATGCATGCATGCAACTTGGCATGCAACATGCAACTTGACTTGTCAACTTGACTTTGACCACATACAACTTGTCTTTTACAACTTGAGTTTGACAACTCAAACTAAACATGCAAATCGACTTTTACAACTGAGTTAGGAAACTCGAATTTCTTTTCATGGTGGATAAAGTTACACGTGCCAATGCACTAGATCATTACATTTACATTATTTGCATAAGGAAGATTGTTTGTCTCTAGCTCATAAGAATTGTACATTCAACCTAACTTTTGCTCATGGCTCACAAAGCTTGACTAGGCTCACAGAGGTTGTACGTTCCCCGTGTCTTTTGCACTAGACTGTTTATGCTCATAGAGGTTGTACGTTCCCCCTGACTTTTGCATTAGAATTACATCTTGACTTTTGTCTTAGACTTACAAGACTTCTTCCTTTGCCTTGGCTAGACTCGCAAGATTATATAGCATCTCGTTCGTCCTAACTTTTGGTTTGACTCACAGAGGTTGTACGTTCCCCACAGCTTTTGTCAATACCTCACAAGACTGGTTGATAATCCAAATCTCCCTGGCTAGGCTCAGGGTGGCCCACATGGCCTCTCATTGGAGAATGACTGTCGATGCTACCAAATTTAACATATTGGATCTCATCCATCACTTTTTCCAAGGCACTAAGGAACAAGAACTCCCTTCACTAAGGGATCCCATAGCCCAAAAGATTCAAGATTTGGGGAAAATTTCTTCCTCTCTCCTCAACTTTGTTAAATTATTTCATTTGGTTACTATTATATGCAAGGTTTAATTTCTAAATCTAAAAGATAAATCTTAAGGGAATTCTTGCTTTGCATACTCTCTTGCAAGTAGTTTAGGACTAGCTTGCAAAATTCTATCTTTATGCTAAGTTTATTTGAAAAAATCTAAAAGCTAACAGTAGTCTTGTTTTTATGAGATTTTAAAGTTATATTTGGGCATCCCATTAATATTGTTTGTTGTTTTAGGACAGCGAGTAATATCATTGGGAAAAGGCCTTTTTTTGTTCATATTAATAGTTTCCAATGGTTAGTTTAGTGTAGATTTACTTAGTCATTTATCTCGCACATTTTGAATATGAACTAACTTATTTTGCAGGCTTTTCCATTTTCCTTTTTGGCATCTTTTGCCCAAATTTGTTTGTTGTTTTATGCAGGTTTGCGAACATATAAGGGGAGACTCTGCTGGATTCTCTCGGAATCGAAGCTTTCATGACACCCAGAAGACTTTGTAATATCCCAGATCCGGCTAGTCTAGGAAATCCTGCTAATCTGCTATGTCTGTTGTCTGATCTGATACACTGGAGGTTTCTGGATGCGTTTAAGCTGCGGGTTTTAACATGCTTGGTGTTTTTCGCATGTGTGTGTATATAAATAAGTGTTTACATCATATGAATAAGAATATGGATAATAAATGACACAATAGAATGCAAATAATATATTATGATATTTCTGCGGATTACAATGTCGTATGTGGTTGAGTAAAATAAATCTCTTGGCTAGATCAGTGACAAAAGGATCTTAGTCGGAATACAATAAGCAAACTAAAACAATAATACCCAGTAATGGAAGAATGTTGTTGGATCAATGGATGAGTTGTAGGATCGGCTGCAAACTACAACAACTCATACGGCAACTGCTGCAAGACTAAACAATTCGCCCTGGTGGCTAAACTCCTCGGATATGCATGGAAATTGTCTCAAACAGTGCGCCCTACTCTCTCACTCTGTCCTGGTGACTGACAGACTGACAATCGGCCCTCTGCTGATCTGTCTGGACCTTGGATGGATTCCCCTGGGGAAATGTGCCCCCTCGGCTGCTGGAAACTGCACCCTAGTGATTCCCCCGTCAGAATCGGCTAATAAGGGTCTCAAACTGAGCGCCCTAGGCTCCTCTGAAATGGCTTGAAAGGATTTCCCTAGATCTGATCTGATGATCTCCCAGGAATCCCAAATGTGTCCTCCCCAACTACCGCACCCTCAATGGTTGAGTAATGCTCCCAAGATGATTTCTCCGTCGAAATCTGACGAGAAACCAGGCAATAGATGTGCCTTTCCCTCCTCTCAACTGAGTCGGAAGGGAATCCATGGATTCTCCCTGGATGGGACAAGTCGACTCACTAAGTCTCCTCAGAAGTTGCGCCCTCACCCTGAATAAGTGTGCCCTTGTTGCTGCAACCTGTGTAACTGTTGCTAAAGATCGATGGAAGATCTATGTGATCTCCCCGGTGACTAGGGTGTGTCTCTCAACACCGAAATCAACCACTAGGTGTATTCCTCCTGGAATCCACAGAGCTCTCTCTCCTGAGATGCGCCTCTCTCCTCCCTAACAAGTCAAATTCTTCATAATGATGAATTAGGTCGCTTTACCCTTTCTTTATAGCTTCCCGAAACCCTAATTCGTTGTTGACCTATTTTTAGCTTATATGTTCTATTTTTAGCTCACTTTGACATAAAAGTGCTTTTAGTCACTTTTAGTTTAATGTCACTTTCGAATTATAACACCCTCGGCTGAAGTGACCTCTAGTAACCCTGTTTACCCCTGTATGGCCCTAGGTATAGTCTAACGGGGTTGTTTAGACCATTAAGCCTCCTCTTTGAAGCTCCTATTTGGAAAGGGACATTACAGTCCTCCCTTCCCGAAACTGCTTATCCTCAAGCAATACCAATCCAGGGTGTTGCAACACCTGCTCGCTCTCCCAAGTAGCATCCTCTACTGGAATCCCTCTCCATCTGATCAGACACTCTCTGATGACCCTGCTCCTCAGTTTCCGCTCTCGAAACTCCAGTGCCTCCTCCAGAACCAACTCCAACTGTCCCACCTCATCCAATGGAGGAAGCTCCTCTGATGTGTTGATGAATTGTCCCATGGTCTTCTTGAGGCAAGACACATGGTACACGTTATGAATCTTGCTCCCCTCTGGAAGCTCTAGCTCATAAGCAACCTCACCTACCCGGGCGCATGATCCTGTAAGGTCCATAAAATCTAGGCTTGAGCTTCTCGGCCCCACTCTTCTTCAGAGATGATTGTTAGTAGGGTTGAAGTCTCAGGAAAACCAAGTCCCCAACCTCAAAGTTGCGCTCTATCCTGTGCATGTCTGCACTCATCTTCTGTCGATTATGCGTTGTCTGCAGGTTCTCTTTCAGTAACTTGAGAATCTCCTAACTCTCGGTGATCCAATCCTAGGCTTTGGGAGCTCTACTCTCCCTGAAAACAAAGTCTATCAAAGTGGGAGCATCATAACCGTACAATGCTCGGAAAGGTGTTATGCCAATGGACATGCGGAAGGTAGTGTTGTAGCAATGCTCTCCTAGATGTAGCCACCTGACCCATGTTCTCTATTGTCCACACACATAGTTTCTCAAATACCCCTCAACCCACTTGTTGACTATCTCGGTCTGCCCATCTGTCTGAGAGTGATTGTTGGTGTTGGGTGTCAACTTTGTCCCCACCAATCTAAACAACTCCCTCCATAATGTACCAATAAGCCGATTGTCCCTATCACTGACGATGTTCCTCGGCAACCCATGGAGCCTGAAGACCTTTTTGAAGAATAACTCGTCCACCCGAACTGCGTTGTAATCTGTCAGTATGGCGTAGAAGTGAGCAAACTTGGTCAATCTGTCGACCACCACATAGATGCAATCCTTACCCTGAACCTTGGGTAGGCCTGTGATGAATTCCATCGATATGCTCTCCCATTTCTACTCCGAAATGGGAAGTGGTTGAAGTAGTCTTGTTGGAAGCGTATGTTGTGACTTGTTCTGCTGACAAGTCACAGACTCACTGATGTACCTCATAACATCCTGCTTGAGGCCCTTCCATGAGAACCTCTCTCTGATCTGCCTGTAGGTTTTGAAAAACCCCTGATGGCCTACCAGTGGTGAATTATGAACTGCTAGTAGGATCTTCTTCTTGAGCCTTGAACCTGGCACTAAGTAGACTCTGTCGTTGTAGAATATGACATCGTCAATGACCATGTACCTGTCATCCTGTACATGTCCATCCAAAACCTCACAAGCGAACTTGTTCTTGGAATATTCCACTAACAAATGGGATTTCCAATCCGCTGAAACCTCCATCAAAGAACATGCCACAAGTCTCCTAGACAATGCATCGGCCACAATGTTCTTCTTCCCCTTGACATACTCTATGTCGAAATCGAAGGCCTGCACCTTCGTCACCCATTTCTGTTGGTGCTCACTGAGATCCTTCTGCTCGAGGAACTAATTTAAGTTGTTGTGATCTGTTTTGACGACGAATTTGCTACCAACCAAATATTGTCTGAATTTGGTCAAGGCATGCATGATTGCCAGCATTTCCTTGTCATAAATAGAGTACAGCCTCTCAGGTTGACTGAGCTTCCTAGTCTCGAACACAATAGGGTGTCCTCCCTGCATCAAAACTGCCCCGATACCCTCGTCGAACGCATTACACTCTAATACAAACAATAAAGTGAAGTCTGGTAATGCTAACACAGGACATGTGCCCATGACTTCCTTCATGTGATCAAAGGCTTTATGTGACTCATTGATCCAGATGAAAGCACCATGTCTGGTGAGATCTGTAAGTGGTGCTCCAAGCTAAGAAAAACCCCTGACAAACCGCCTTTAATAGTTGCATAGGCCAAAGAAGCTCCTCAAATCTCTCACATTCCTGGGCGTTGGCCAATCTAGAATGGCCCAGATCTTCTCCTGGTGCACCTGTAGCCCCTGTGCACTGACAATGTAGCCCAAGTAAAGTAGTTTTGTCATACCGAACTCACACTTGGACTCTTTGACGTATAGTGATTGTGTCTCCATGATGCTCAGTACCTCATCCAAGTGCCTCATATGCTCCTGCCATGTCTTGTTGTAGACCAAGATGTCGTTGAAGAAAACCAAGACTGATTTCCTCAACCAATCCCTGAATATGTGGTTCATGCAAGACTAAAACATAGTTGGTGCATTGGTTAGCCCAAATGGCATAACCAAGAACTCAAAATGATCGAAGTGGCATCGAAATGTCCTCTTCTCTATGTCCTACTCTTGGATGTGGATTTGATGATATCCAAAGCGTAGATCAATCTTCGAGAAGAAAACTGCCCCATGCAGTTCAACCATCAACTCATCGATGTGAGGGATAGGATATTGATTCATGATGGTTTTCTTGTTCAAGGCCCAATAGTCGATACACATCCTCATGGTACCATCCTTCTTCAAAACTAAGACAACTGAAGAAGCGAATGGATTGTTGTTAGGTCTGATGTGTCCCATTGCTAGCAATTCCTTAATTGCTTTCTCTATCTCATCCTTGAACCTCCTAGGATGACGATAGGGTCGTGTGATCATAGGTTTGGCCCCCCCCTCCAACTCAATGGTGTGCTCAAACCCCCTATCAGGTGGTTTCCCTGGTGGAATCGAACCAAAAACCTATTGATGTCGTCCCAACAAGTTCCTAATCTCTGTCTGATTATGTTGTCGACCCTTTGAATCCTTTTGTGTAGTGATCAAGCACTTTGCGGCATATGCTACCTCCCCATGCCTGAAGATCCTCTCCATCCTCTTGGTCGAAACTGTCCTGGGTGCCCCTGTCGACATGCCCATCAAAACAATCCTCTTCCCGTCACTGTCTCTGAACCCCATCTCCAAGGTTTGGTAGTTGGTGGTGATTTTGCCCAATGTGATCAACCACTGGACTCCCAATACCACATTTGTGTCAGATAGGTCAACTACATAAAATGTGTCTCTCACGGTGTAGTTACCCAACTTTATCTCCAAGTTCGGAACTCTGTCTAGACACTCCACTGTATGGCCATCTGCTACTGTAACATCAAATCCCTCAAACTCCTTTGTCTGAAGTGCCCACCTGGATACCAATGAAGCATCAATGAAGTTGTGGGTGGCCCCACCATCTATCAAGGTGATTGCCCACTGTCTCTGAATAGTCCCTCTGATCCGGAGGGTGTCATACCTGGGAACACCAGAAAGGATCGCTATGACTCCTCCCTTTGTTGGTTTCCGTCTGTTAACCTGCTCAGGAGGCTATGGTACTACCGGTGGTTGGGTTCCTACCAGTGTCGGTGGTCTACAAGGAGGCTGCTCCTCTGCCTATGATGGCTCCTCCTCTAAGCTAGTGGATCCATTGTCCTGATCCAACTCCTCGCAATCCACATTGTCTGTTGCCACCTAAATATAATGGATTTCCCCCTTGCCCATGCACCTGTGGCCTGGGATCGAAAGGTCCTTGTAGGTGAAGCAGAGCTTCTTCCTCATAATCTCTCGCCTCGTCTCATCATCCAGCTTCTCCTTACCCTTCCACTCTCTCTGGAATGGTTTCCTATCTCGGTCCCTCTGTGGTATGAAGGGTTTGGAAAAGGGTTTAGTCTTCGGCGTTGAGTCTGCCAAATCTCAAGTGTATAAGATGGCATCCTGCAAGGTATGAGGCATGTATGCCTTCACCCATCCTCTCAAGGGTTTTGTGAGGCCCTCTGTGAATAACATGATCAACCTGGGCTCTGATATATCTGTCACTTCCACTGCTACCCGCTGAAATTCCGTGATGAATGTCTCTCCTGTGCCAGTTTGTCTCAACTGGGCTAGATCCCTGAAATGGATCTCTGGGTCCCTCCTGTCAAACCTGTCCATGAGTCTCTCTGTGAACTCCCTGTAGGAGGTGATGTGATTGTGACCCAACATCACCAATCCATGGTACCACCACTCGTGTGCCTCACCCTCCAAGTGTAGGGTAGCGAAACTGATGGCCTCTGTCTTGGTCATCTAGTTGAGCTTGTAGTACGTGTCTAGCTTTTGCACCTAAGCTCTGGCAGTGCATTTGGACGATCCGTCAAAAGAAGGTATGGTGAGTTTACCAACTTTCCGGATGAAATCCAGGTTATGCCCCTGTTGTTGTTGTTGTCCTCCTCTTTGAGGCTCTCTGGGGCGGTTCTTGAGTCTGAGTCCACAATACTCAACTAGGGTCATGTCCTGATGGAAGTCACGGCCCAATGCTGCATACTCCCTCCTGTAATATGCAACGTCTTCTACCTAAGTGGGCGGCCTTTGTGCTATCGGTTGTTGTGTTGTTGTTGCGGGTGGCTTCTGGAAACTGCGGAACAATGGCCTGGGAATCCTACTCGAAGAGGTGTATGTGCGAGTAGGTGACCGGGGTCTACTCCCTGCCCCTGAGTTCCCCTGCGTTGCATGTGGGGCTTGTGTGCCCGAGGTGCCCACTATAGCCAATCTATCAGCCATCTGCGCCAAGGACTGAGTCATGGCATGCTAACTGACTACCAGATTGTTGAGTACCTGCATGAAGCCTGCGTCTGGTTCCATGGGGACCTTGCCACTGCCCTCTAGTCCTTCATATTTGTCTCCCAACATCCTCTCTGCCTCATGCTCTTCCCTTCTTTCTGCTTCCCTGTGTGCCTCTTCCTCTGAACTGGGAGGAAAAGGGGGAAAATCTGATCTAGGTCTCCTCTCCCTGCGTCTATTATAAGTGATGTACTCGTCACCTACGTGCTCACAGCCCTCTGGTTCACCGACTGAACTCATCGTCTTTAGTCACAGGCCGGCAGGACTAAAGCTCTGATACCACTGTAATATCCCAGATCCGGCTAGTCTAGGAAATGTTGCTAATTTGCTATGTCGTCTGATATGATACACTGGGGGATTTTGGATGCGTTTAAGTTGTGGGTTTTAACATGCTTGGTGTTTTTGGCATGTGTGTGTAGATAAATAAATGTTTACAGCATATGAATTAGCATACAAATAATAAATGACACAATAGACTGCAAATCATATATTATGATATTTCTGCGGATTACAATGTTGTATGCGGCTGAGTAAAATAAATCTCTCGGCTAGATCAGTGACAAAAGGATCTTAGCCGAAATACAATAAGCAAACTAAAACAATAATACCTGGTAATGGAAGAATGATGTTGGATCAATGGATGAGTTGTAGGATCGACTGCAAGCTACGGCAACTGCTGCAAGACTGGAAAGTTCGCCCTAGTGGCTAAACTCCTCGGATCTGCCTGGAAACTATCTCAAACAATGCGCCTTGCTCTCTCACTTCATCCTGGTGACTGACAGACTGACAATCGGCCCTCTGCTGATCTATTTGGACCCCGAATGGATCCCCCTGGGCAAATGCGCCCCCTCTGCTGCTGGAAACTGTGCCCTCGTGATTCCCTCGTCGGAATCGGCTGATAAGGGTCTCAAAATGAGTGCCCTAGGCTCCTCTGAAATGGGTCGAAAGGATTTCCCTGGATCTGATCTGATGATCTCCCGAGAATCCCAAATGTGTCCTCCCCAACTGTCGCACCCTCAATGGCTGAGTAACGCGCCCAAGATGATTTCTCTGTCGGAATCTGACGAGAAACTAGGCAATAGATGCGCCTTGCCCTCCACTCAATTGAGTCGGAAGGGAATCCTTGGATTCTCCCTGGATGGGACAAGTCAAATCACTAAGTCTCCTCAGAAGCTGCGCCCTCACCCTGAATAAGTGTGCCCCTGTTGTTGCAACCTGCGTAACTGTTAATAAAGATCGATGGAAGATCTATGTGATCTGCCCGATGACTAAGGTGTGTCTCTCAACACCGAAATCAACCACTGGGTGTATTCCTCCTGGAATCCACAGATCTCTCTCTCCTGAGATGTGCCTCTCTCCTCCCTAACAAGTCAAATTCTTCATAATGATGAATTAGGTCATTCTACCCTTTCTTTTTAGCTTCCCGAAACCCTAATTTGTTGTTGACCTATTTTTAGCTTATCTATTCTATTTTTAGCTCACTTTGACTTAAAAGCGCTTTTAGTCACTTTTAGCTCAATCTCACTTTCGAATTATAACACCCTCAGCTGAAGTGACCTCTAGTAATTCTATTTACCCCTATATGGCCCTGGCTATAGTCTAATAGGGTTGTTTAGAGCATTAAGCCTCCCCTCTAGAGCTCCTATTTGGAAAGGGACATTACATACTTCAATAAACTCTCTGGAAAACCTTGTAATCTTGTAGATCCTCATTAATAAAGGATCACAAGCCTCCCAAAGAAAGAGAAAGCATTGTAGTAAAAGTAATAAAATAAGTGGGCCAAGTAGCCTCACTTTTCTTTTTCCCCCCTAAGGGGGGACCGATGTTGTGGTTTGGTTGTCTTGTGTGATTTCCTTTTGCTTAAAGTTCAACAATCTCACACCTTAAGTATAAGCTAAAAGTAATCACAATCCTAGCTTAGAATTTCATTTTTGCAAACTACAATACTAATTCTTAGATTAGATTTCATTTCAAGCAATCTTTTTTACAATTTTCATTTTGCAAATAAACCAGTCCCCTCAACTCCCCTAAGTAGGCTCATGCCAAATAGGCGCTGGACAGTGTGGACTTAGCTTAATTAGACAATCATTTACTTTTAAGCATTGTTCTTTTTCTTTGCAAATAAACCCGTCCCGTCAGCTCCCCTAACTAGGCTCATGCCGAACAGAGGTTGGTTAGTGTGGACTTAGTTTAATTAGAAAATCATTATTTTTCAGCAACTTTTATTTTATTGCAAATAAACCCATCCCCTCAACTCCCTGGTGTATGCTTTGAACCCTTGCGATCCTAGCTCGACCTGGGGAACTCATGAGAACCGAGGCTGGTCAATGCGGATCTAGTATAAATAGGACAACCTCAAAAAGGTGTTATTTCTTTGTTTGGAAACCGCATAAAGGGAGTGTGTGAAGTCAGACAAGATACCTCGGGCTTGTTCCCCCCTGTGTTGAACCTCCGACACCTTTATTGAGCTTGTTGGTGAAGTTATTTGGACTTCGGCAAGTTCTCTGCAAATTCCAAGCTGAGGGATAGCCTCTTGAGAGGCCACACTTATATCAGCTTTATTTTCAAGCAATACCCTTTGGCAAGCAACTTTCATAACAATAATCACAATCAATACTTAATAAACTTTTGACATTAAGCAACTTCTAAAATTTACAATCAACACACTTGCAAGTCTCCACTTTTCAGCAGCAACTTGTGATACACAGCATCTCGCAACATTTTTATTACATTTGGCACTGATCCACACTATTTTGCTTATCATCTCTACTTCAAGTATTTGTATCCTTTTTTTCATGTAAGTTGTATATTTTATGAAAATATCTTGAATGCTTTACTTTCAAACATAAGCATATCATATTTTTGCATGTCATTTATGTTCTTGGTATAATTTCCATTACATGTTGTTGTTACAAATTCTCATTTATATCTTTCTATTGTTGATTGTAGTAAAAACTCTTAGATTTTATTTCTTGTTCTTAGATTAGATCAAGCCTTAGTTTTATTTTTCTTTAGGGACTACCCCCCTTGGCTTCACTAAGAGTTGGCCTAGATGGAAGAGTCGAGAATCAGGTGACAGCACCTTAACTCGAGACTTGCCCCCAAGGACACACCCAGTCGATTAAAAATTTTCCACGTTAAACCCGAGGTGTGTATAAAGGTGGCAACAAGTCGGAAAGGCACTTTGTCCACTCAAGCCAAGTGGTTGATCCGAAATGAAATCTCTAAATAATCTCTTTTAAGTTGTTTTTACTTTATAATAACAAAATTTAATTTTGTAAAGTTTAGTGAATAGTCAAAAACTCCTTTTCACTTGGAATATGAAACGAACCATTGTGATGGTTGGCCTTCCAAGGCAGCCCATTAAGTATGAAGGTTGTGGAGAAGAAGGGCATTCAATGAAAAAGAGAGTTGGAGAGGAAATGGAGAAGCAGAAAATTAAGGACTCAAAAGAGGAAGTATGTTCAAAGAACAAACGCTGTCTCTGAGCCAAGGCCATCTGCAATCTTGCCAATGAGAAAAAATGCATTAAATCTCTGCTTCAGAATGCAACTCACACTTGTAACTATTCCTTGAGCCTAATAAAATCCCCACCAAACATTGGTTTTCCTGTTTGGGTTTCTAGGGTAAAAGTTCTGTTGTTATGGTGTGTGATTGACAGTTGTTGGTTAATTGCTTCATTTTGGCATATGATTGTGTTGAGCTCTGTTGAGAAAATCGCCTAAAAATCGGCAAAATCGCGATTTTTTCAAGAAAACGATTTTTTCCAAAAAAATCGCTCAAAAAATCGGTCGATTTTTTGGCGATTTTTTCCAAAAAATCGCCAAA
>SNQJ01S0130511.1:23929-37540 GCA_010110895.2 Picea sitchensis
ATGATGCAAATCCCTCGAGCCGAATCTGCATCTCCTTTCAACCTAGAAATCCTTACAGAGTTGTATCAAAAAATGACTTTTCCCCAAAGAGCTCAAATATTCGAGCTTTTGCTTCCCACATCCACTCAATTCCCTTCCACTAATCCCCCTTACGCATCTTCCATGTTCTCCACTAAGGGAAACCAGGTCATTTCTTCCCTTTGTGCTTTGTTAGGATATTATTATGACCAGTGGGTAGACGAGCCCATTCTGGGTTTTCTATCCATTTTCTCCACTAATGAAAAGCCCACCACCCAATTTGATTTCAGTACATTCTTGGCAGACAATATTCACGAGCAGTTCATGAATTTTGGCACTGAAGGCATGTTCAGATATTCATCAATACTCGCCTACTTGTTTGTCTTTTTCTAGGCCGATAAATTTTCATTCTCCATGTAGAAGATGGATGCATATGGAAAACCTCAGGCTGCCACAGCATGGACCTCTCTGCTGAAGCTTAACTCCACAGAGTATAGCTTCAAGGCATTCATCGATCTGTTCTACCACCCTGTGGTAAGCATGCTAGGTGGCAGGCCCGAGCCTCGAATAAACGATGAAGTCCAGAGGATCCTACACCTCTCGGAGAACACAAAGACTGGGGATTGGTACCTGTATCAAAATCATACCGAGATCAGAGTATACGGGTGCAAGTTTGCACCTTATAAGCTGCCCAAGTATTTTCTGGTCAAAATCTTTGCTTTAGAGTATATAAGATAGATTATGAATTCAGATGATATTCATTTCGTATCTTTGAAGAGGAAGCAACAACTTAGGATCAAGGGGCAGATTGGATCCTTCATCTACAACAATCATGGCGTCGAGGAAGAAGCGGACCAGATGCTGAGAGAAATGAAGTTTTTCCTAAGCTTCCCATGGCATTATGATCCATGCAGGATCATCTCAGAAATGCGGGTGAAGAACAAAAAAATCCCGTACGTTCATGAAGCTAAGCCCGAAATCGATAATTTCGCTAATCAGACTGTGTGGGAGTCTAACACCTTGGTCGAATTGGAACAGCAGGTTCCCCCGACCACTATGCCACCAAAGACCACTCCACAGGTCCCAAAGGAGAAGAGGCCGAGGCAGGATTTATCTCTTCCTGTCACAAAGGTATCATCCGAAGAGTTCCAGTTGCACACTAAGAGGCCTAAGACTTCGTCAGTCCCTTGCCCAACAGGGAAAAAAGAAGCCTCGCCTACCATAGTGATCAAGTCTGTTATTCCACCCTTTGGCTCGAGCCTCTATAAGGACATTACCCCAGAATTATCGAAGAAATCCACAGACTCCCCATTGGACACTCGGCCAGGCAAGATTGGGCTCAAGCTGAGCATTTTCGAGAAGTATGAGTTGATCAAGAAAAGGAATCATACCCTTATCAGCAGTACTTGTGCTCAGTTTTGGAAGTAGACGTCGACTGCGCAACATCGGCTTATGTCTGCATTTGACATAGAAAAGGGCATAATGCAAATGGCCTTCCTCCAGGCACAGGTACCAGATCCCAAGACGATCACCGACTACAAGAGGCCCACCTTCGAATTTTAGACGAAGGACGTGCACCCAGCCGATCAGATGGATCTGCACAAGAAGACTGGAGAAATGGTTTTCTACACGTTGGTGCATGCTTCCGCTTCTGCAACCAAATTGCAGGTGTCCATGAACAATGTTCAAACACAGCTCAAAATGGAGAATATTTCATCCTTCACAAAAGAAAATAAGATCAAAACTTTGGAGGAGCTGGTCCTCAAGATCGGCTATGACCCTTCCAATGTCAAAGCAGTGGAGGAAATGATAAAGAAGAAAAATGCTGACATTGCATCCTTGAGGAAACAACTGAAACTCCATCCCATAGAGGACTCACAGGCAAAGGAGATATCAGAGAAAGAAGGCGAGAAGGATGAGATGCTAAAGCTGCTCATGGAGCAGAATGCATAGCTCAAAGAAATGGAAGGAGAGATGGAGAAGATACTAAAGGAAAAGGAGCAGCTAAATCCAATGGAAGTCATTCCATTGAGTGCCATTCCGATTTCAGGAGTAAGCACAATATCAGTGACATCAGTACCATCCGCAACTCCATTGACATCACAAGAGAAGACAACCGATCTAGCCAAATCCATGGAAAAGATGAACCTGCAGGAGACAGAGATCAGCAGGCTTAAAAAGGAAGTTGAGAACCTTCAGGAACTCAAAGCTTCCTTCTAGATCAACCTATCGAAAGAAAATCAGGTAACAGAGTAGCTCAAGCAAGAGTTACAACAGCTTCAGAAGCAGACAGTGGCAGGAAAGACATTGGCCAAAGTTAAAGAGAGTGTATGAACAGAAATCACTAAGTCCATGAATGAGATATGGCCAATGATCCAGATCATGTTTGAGAAAAATGAATTGGTCTAGAGGAGAAAACAGGCTATAGAGAAGATCAGAGTAGAATTGGGGGAGATTCCAACACAGGCAAATGAGATCATCAAGTTCCTCAATTCTAAGACCAGAGAAGAGCTAGAAGAGATGAAGACTCCTGGAAGAAAAGGTTCAGACCATGGACCTAAGGATACAGAGATTCTTCAGCAAGATTGAGGCTCTCCAGAAGAAGGGCCTACCTAGTCTGAAGGTTATTAATGATAAACTGATGACACTTCCATATTATAAGAAGAGATTGGCTGAGGTGTCTAAGGACAGTTCGAAGTTTGCAGGGATTCGAGGGAGCATCACTGGTAAGGCATTCCTTGATGCCCTCAAGTGGGACATCAGCATTCAACACGATATTTGATACATTTTCCTCACTAAGCCTACATTCGCCAAGTATACAGAAATGGACAAAGTGTATCGAAGACTCCTCAAAGTTAGTGTGCCCAGTCATCTCAGATGGGAGGAACTCTGCGATCTAATCGATTAGAAGATGAGTTGTCTAGATCCAGTCAGTTGTCCAATCAGATGAGGTCATGCAAAGGCTTCATCAACGGTCTACCCAAAAATTAGCGTGCAGTTGCACCAAGTCATCAAGCAGTTCCTAGATTTAGGAAATTTGTTAGTTCAGTTAGGCTAAAAATAGATTTAGCATGTCCTGGACATTAATGACAGGAACGTTTGTAATTTGAGTTATAAATACTTTACCTTTCGAAGTATCCATGGTTGTTGATCTTCACACCCTGACGCTATCAAACTGCAACATTTTTGAAGAGTTCTTCCATTAATAAAAAGGAGGCACTTTTACAGGATTCTTGCGTATGTTCACTGGTGATGTTTTCTCTCTAAATTGAATGTTATTCTTTCCTTGTAATCATCTTGTTTTCTAATTCTAATCTTTAAGAGTAATGAATGTTGCAGGATTTATCTTGTATACCCTATTTCCGACTCGAAAGATTTTAGTGTTTATCTTCTGGTGTTTTCAATTAAGGAATTCTTAACTGCTTCTTAGTTGAAATTATCTTTCTCATCTTTTCTTCTGTCCATCATTTAAGCTTCTAAAAGATCCAGTGAGTATATTATCTCGCCCTGTAGAAGTCTTGTTTCATGTTTATGGCTTGTATTTCATATTTTATTAAAACACATACCCCATAGCCCAATGGATGTGTAGACTGTCTGAACCAATTCAAAAAACAATTTGACAACAAAACCGATCTATTTCTTTACCTAGCCTAATATCTAAAATTGGAAACATAGCTAAATCATATAGAGAGATCCCTCTCTGAAGTTGGAAGGGCTAGATTCCAGCTTCAAAAGTGGTTGGATAAAGTTACCTTTGTAGATTTCTTCTGTTTTCAACCTCTAGGAAATTTACAGAGTGCTAACCTGGCCTACCCCATGACTTGCCGCCTAGAAACTCCCAAGTGAGTCTGTGTTAAGCTCTTTTTCAAATCGTCTAGAAAGAGAAAATATTGTGGAGTGAATTTGTCCCTTTCACACTCGTTAAATTGGATTTGAAAGGTCATGATTCCTAGTTAAGCTATTTTCCAACTCATTTTCAAAAAGCGAAAAGATTTTCGAGTGAACTTGTCTCTTTCACACTCGTAAATTGGTTTTGAAAATACGTTTATTTGGTACACTTTTATCCCTTTTTCACACCAAGTAGACTAATATTATGAAAAAGGACATTTTTTGGCGTTAAGTTGTGATTGCATATCATGCCCTTGCTTGGAGTATTGAGCCTATAGTTGTTTATCGCTTTGTGTTATAGACTGTTTGCTTCAACGTTTTTTCATCTTCAACCAAGCAAAGCCTCATTTGTATACTTTGAAACTTGACACCCTATACCCATTAGGTAACGTTTCCCCGAGTGTCCATATACCGCATGCACCTCCTTGCATTGAGCATAGGTATGTTCCACTGTTGGAACTAGTTTTTCTTACTTGTGACAGTCGTTTCCTCCTCTTTATCATAGCATTCACTTGACAATGAAAAAACAAAAAAAGACAGGAAGGAAGGGAGTGTTATATTATACTCGTAGTAGTCATGTCGCCTTTGAATAGAGCACAAATTTGTTGAGTCAACTTGTCATCATAATTTTGGGTTTAGCATGGCCTTAGGAAAGTTGAGCTCATTACAGAGAGTTTTCTCCCTAGACTGGTTACTCTTCCAGTCCCTATGGATAGTTTGATTGATTCTTCATGCATCTCATGGTTTCATCATTGAGTCTATGCTTCCACAGTCCTATATATGTCTCATTCTCTTCTTAAAAGGATTTCTATCAACCTGTGTCCTCCATTCCTTAGAAATCTTGAGTTTTCATGTCGACCATACACTTAGTTTGTCTCAGAATCACATGAAGTTGTAGTCCTATTACACACCCTGGTCCTATTTTCTTCATTAGTCGGTAACCTTGAACCCAACAATCAACATTTCATCATTGGTCATTGACTGGGTGGTTTCCCTTATGTTCGATAGTAAGACATCTATTCACACATTGAGATTCATGCAATGTCTTGGATGCCATTAGCCTTATTGGTGGTTTCCTCACCTTTTTCAGTAGTTTTCCTCATTGGCTTCTATTCATAGTGTCCTTTTCATGTACCGCCTACACTTGGAACATGGGAAAGACGCACAGGTTCATCGATTCGTGAACATGTTCTTCATTTGATTTCCTCCAAATAATCAAGCTCCTTCAATGTACCTTGTGTTGAATGATGAGAGATGTCTTAATGCTCTCCTTTCAGTGGGTCTCCTTCCATCGACTTCAGCTCATTTATTTTGGAAACAAGACCCAGAGTCTTATGAGTACATAGGTTCTCTCGCCATCGACAATTGGGAATACACCATTGTCCCCTGATCGATGGATTCTTCAAGTGTTCGACCCCTAATCCCTTATTCACACTTGTAATAATGTACTCAGTTCCTTGATACCTAATTTCATCATTGATAGATTGTCTCACGTTTGTTAACGATATACCTCAATGACCGATAAACAAATGAATCCTCATTGTGTTCGACCTCAACTCCTTTATTCACACGATGTAGACTTGCACCTTTGGTGGATTGTGTAGAAGACATGAAGACATCGGTATGTGGACGCAACTTGCCTGAGTTGTTTCTTCCTTTTCATTGGACCAGTATCTATGTGATTTTAGTGATCATGTGAGATCAAATTGTACTCCATTGTATACATATATCTTTAGAGTGATTTTGATACTGGTTCTATTGGGCCTTGTTCGGGATTATGAAGGCCTTTGACATGTAACCGCATTTGTATTTTCCTATTCTTGGACATGGACAGTTGTTTGGTATATTTTCACATGGATCTGTAGTGTAATTCAAATTGGAAGCGATGGATGCAAAGTCAGTGCAGATTGTAATGAGAAACTAGTTCTTCCAGCTGGGTCCCCATTACTCCAGTTCTGGGATTTTATAATGGATTTCATCCATCATTGATACTCCTCTGACATCACACATTAGGGGGAATCTATTATAACATGACTTTCCTCACCCCATGCAATCTTGAACATAAGGACATTTTCCATTTTCTTATGCAGACTTCTAATCCCTTTTTTTTAAATCCCAGATCCAAAAATACAATTTTTCCACATATACGCACCTTGCCTACTATACATCATGTGTTTTCTTAGTTTGCACCACTACATCATGTGTACATCAGAAAATGTGCCAAAAATAAAAAATGGTGTCGGGTTTCCATGTCACGTCATGAGATCAATGATCCTTGGCCTTCCATATACTGGAAAAGTTCTGACTCGACCATTTAGTTCCACTTAAAGGATATAAATGGGCCAATTCTGAGCTCTGGAAAGGACGATAAACAATTCAACTTTGGGAGCAAAGTTACTCTTGAGTAATTATTCACTTCAGATTGAGTCTACATCCCTTTGTCCTTTAAGTCTTAACACAATGTTCAGCCCCCAAGTTCTTCCCTTATTGATTGAGAACATTATTCTATCTCTTATATGAGCTTGCCTTTGGTGGAGGATTGAAGTGGTGGAGGTCCAACTAGAAGGAACTTAGTTTTTTCGGTTCTGAACCATCCCGACATGGAAGTCTGTAACTTATTCACTTCTACTGATGATATCTTAATAGAAAAACGCTTTTCTCGTCCAATTGATATCTTGCAAATATTTGAATATTATTCCATGGGAATATTTGTTATGAATGTTGATGGATTATGCTATTGAATGTTCAAGCATTATATATTATCACCATATTCTTGTGTTGCTTGGTTGTTGAGGACTAGTTGTAGGTGTATTTCTTTGGGTCAAGTGCTCAATGGTGGACTTCATCGAACATCCAGACGGGGTAGGCCTTTTATCTTGTCTTTCTAGCATGTTTTTGTATATAGAATACTTGAGAATAGAGTTGATTTTTGTAGTCATTTCTATCTATTGTGGTTTACCCCTAGCCATAGAGATATTTTCCTCATAACAGAATTGGCAACCATATTGGGGATTGAATCTTCTTTTTTGGGGGTTCGGATTTTTTTTCTCCTTAGATTTCTCTTGTTCTTATTTAGTTTGTTGTCGTATGATTTATTGGAAGTCATGTACATACACCTGTTTTCCTTCTACAAGTTGTGTACATACGCGTTTTTCCCTTAAACAGTCACGTACATCAACCTTTCTTGCTTGTTAGTTGGGTTTGGTGGTTGTTGGGTAGGTTTTGATGATTGATGAGTCTTCTTGGGTTTATGTAGTGACTGTTAAGTGTCTGTGGAATGACAGGAAACCTATCCATGGTTGAATTTTTGGACAGTTCCTTTCTCATCATCTTTTCATTTTGATTGTCCTTGTACATCGGGCTAGATATTTTTCTCCTTGATATCCTACTTGAGTTGTCTCTGTCTATACACAGTAGATTCTATATATCATGTTGTTGTTCACTCCTTGCATTTTCATTTTTATTATATTGAAAATATGAAAGATAGCCATTTTACATTGATTGGCATTTTTATTGCTTGAGTCTTTGTCATTTATCTTAGTGCATGTAAAGAAAGATTGCATTATTATTTAGAATTGCATAATTGAATTGAAAATTGCATGTTTAGGAAGCATATCATTCATTGGAAATTGAAGTTAGGACTTTTCATTGTATTCATATTCATTTACTTTACTCGTTGAGTCATAACATCACTAGTTTCATGACCACACCTTTTGAGTAAGCAAGGCCATTAAAATTAACGCTATAATTTAAAATTGATTAGTAACAATTTTATTTTCTAGGCTGCACAAACTAGCTTAGGATTTAGTGCCTTGGAATAGGATATTGTGAGTAAACTTCTCCAATGATATTAAATCAACATATGTGTCTAACTAAGGGAGTGGATAAATCCATTGTATAATCAGTAATATCAGGAGGCTCCGCTTACACCAGAGTTAAGAATGAGGT
This sequence comes from Picea sitchensis, assembly GCA_010110895.2. Taxonomy (NCBI): domain Eukaryota; kingdom Viridiplantae; phylum Streptophyta; class Pinopsida; order Pinales; family Pinaceae; genus Picea; species Picea sitchensis. The sequence continues at coordinate 31,784 of SNQJ01S0130511.1, forward strand.
TGAGTGAGGTCGGTTGAAGGGATATCACCCCAATACCTTCTTAGAGTTAGATATATTTATAGGGATCTATTCATATATGGGTATCTTTCTAGTTCCCTTACCTCTATGAGAGGCGGTGCTTTCAAGGTTTCAGGATTTTCTAGCCTACCCATACAGTGGAACTGACTTACAATTGTTCGTGTGTGCATCGGTTATACCATGGTTTCTTAGTTGCTTGACTTAAGTGCCACATAGGTTACTTGCAGGGGTTATTCTGTAGTTACCCTGGGTCAGATAAGGGTTAGACAACACACAACATTTATGGAGGATTACCTCTATGGGGGGATATGACCAATTGGTTGTTAATCCCATGAGGGACCTTATAATTGATTATGATACATGCTATCTTTAGCTAGGAGTATTAGGACCTTCTTGGGTGAGGCATACCTACTTTAGGGAGGGAGGCCCCTTTCAACCACTTTATCCTGTTTGTGTGCATTTTGGTCGTTTGATTATTTTTGGTGTGCTCTTTAATTATTAGTATACCTTTGAGTTTTTATATCGTGCTTTGAGCTATCCTTATCATGGAGAGTGGAGTTCCTATGAATCCCTCCTTTACCGCTACCCCCCCCATGATGTTCACTAATTTCATGGGGATGAATCCATCCTCTTTTCATAATAGTATGCATAATTATGACACTCATTCCATGCCTTGGGTCTCTAATCATTTTATTGTTGATATACAAAATGTGCCTTCACCCTTTCCATCTTCTCCCTCGATCGTTTATATGAATACTAGCATTGGATCCAGGGGCACCATGGCCCCATATCTACATCTTCATTTTATAGGAGTCATGTCCCTCAACCAACTCTCACTGTCATAGGTTGGAACCTATCCTCTTACGGATCCATTCCTAGATATGTTTTTTCAGGAGCCAGTACTCAAATGGGTGATTATTATAATTATTACACCCAATCCTTGTACCCTTCGTCCACCATGCCAGTTCCTATGAACACTTTTCCCATGGTGGGTCCACATATATCCCTGGGTCTTTCATATGGGGGGAATCATTTTTACGGTTCGGGCTACCCTCTTAACATAACCCCTTCACATGGGTGAAACATATATCCTCACTTGAATAATCCTTATCATACTTTTATCTCTTCGTAAAATTTAGTGACGATGCCCATACAAACCTCTTTGGATCAATAAGGAGAAGGATACTACCTTTCTGGACAGAGACAGGGTGTAAACCAGGACCCTTCCTGGTGGGAAATGTTTCAAAACCAATCTTTCCCAGGACCTTGGTCTCAAATGCCACAACTCATCACCGCTACTAGTCTAGTCACTACCAGTGATACTGGAGCTCCATCACCAACCACTGCTAGTCATGTTGGAGATTGGTCGACGAACTATACAAGTCATGTTGAAGACCCACAACTGGTTGTTGCTAGTCATGCTGGGGGTATTACTCTAGTCGCCACAAGTCATATCTATGTCACAGCTCTAACCTATATACATCACGTGGGAGATGACTCTCTTGCCTCTTCCAGTCACACTGAGAGCATGTCACCAACCATTTTAAATGGTGTTAGGGGAATTCATACAATTGATAAGCCTAGACGTCTCAAACGTAAGCCCAAATTCCTTTGCAGGACTTGAAAAGGAAATAACCTTACTCATTTGTGTCCTGCTACTGCTGGGATATCAGAAGCGTGGTTCTCACCTAAGGGATCTTTGGGTTATGAGGCATCTATGGTTTCCCCACACCCTGTTTCTCCAATGATTGGCATAGGAGTCATGCCAATGCAATCCTCTCCTAACCACATCCCCATTGTTAAGGGTGATTTGTCTCCTGTCCCTGTTATCACGCATCCTATTCAACCTAGAGTTGAAGAAGTGGTTGTACTAGTGCAATCTTTGGTCAATACAATTCTCCTTTTGAAGGGTGATTCATACTTCAACCATGTTGTTACCATTTCTGATACTGCACCTTATGAACAAGTGATATTTTTACTCTCCCTAAATACTCTCCCTTCAAGTCTTGGAGAAGTTCCCTTTGATTGGGATGGTCTTGTGGGGTATTCAATGCCTCTGCCTATGTCCTTTCAAGTAAGATATATTATCCGATATATCACGGAGACGGTAACATCCGCTAGGAATTTATCCTCCTCGACTTGGAGAGCTTTGGTTTTTCCCATTCTTGTGTTGGCTATTCGTAAGATACTGACATTTCATAGAATTCTAGCATGGGAGCCTCGGCCTCCCCCATGACTTGCCACTAAGAAACTCCCAAGCGATTCTACGCTAAGCTCTTTTTCGACTCGTACAAAAAGTGAAAATATTGTCAAGTGAATTTGTCCCTTTCACACTCATTAAATTGGAATTGAAAGGTCGTGAGTCCTAGTTAATTTCTTTTCCAACGCGTTTTCAAAAAGCAAAAGTATTGTCGAGTGAAATTGTCTCTTTCACACTCATAAATTGGATTTGAAAAGACATCTATTCCATACAAGTTTATCCTTTTTTCACACGAAGTAGACTAATATTATGAAAAAGGACATTTTTTGGTGTTAAGTTGTGATTGCATATCATGTCCTTGCTTGTAGTATTGAGCCTATAACTGGTTCTCACTTTGCGTTATAGACCATTTGCTTCAAAACTTTTTCATCCTCAACCAAGCAGAGCCTCATTTATAACCTTGAAATGTGACACCCTACACCCAGGAGGGAACATTCCCCCAAGTGTCCATATCCCGCATGCACCTCCTTGCATTGAGCATAGGTATGTTCGACTGTTGGAACTAGTTTTTCTTACTTGTGACACTTGTTTCCTCCTCTATATCATAGAATTCATTTGACTATGAAAAAAAAATAAAAGGTGGGCAAGAAGGGAGTATTATCTTATATTGGCAGTAGTCATGTCGCCTTTGAACAGAGAATTTTTTTTTTGAGTCCACTTATCATCATAATTTTTGTTTTAGCATGGCCTTAGGAAGTTGAGCTTGTTACAGAGAGTCTTGTCTCCCAACTGGTTACTCTTCCAGTCCCTATGGAGAGTTTGATTGATGCCTCCTGCATCTCATGGTTTCATCATTGAGTCTATGTTGTCGGAGTCCTCCATATGTCTCAATCTCTTCTTCAAAGGATGTTTATTTATGTGTGTTAGCCATTCCTCAGAAATATTGACTTTTCATGTCGACCATACACTCAGTTTGTCTCAAAATCACATGAAGTTGTAGTCCTATTATGCACCCTGGTCCTACTTTCCTCATTAGTAGGTAACCTTGAACCCAACAGTCGACATTTCATCATTGGTCATTGACTGGGTGGTTTCCCTTGTGTTCGATGGCAAGACATATATTCACACATTGGGATTCGTGCAATGTCTTGGATGCCATTAGCCTTACTGGTGGTTTCCTCGCCTTTGTCAGCAGTTTTCCTCATTGGATTCTATTCAGAGAGTATTTTCCATGTACCTCTTGTACTTGGCAGACGCAAAATACGCATAGGTTTATATGTTCGTGAACATGTTCTTTGTCTGATTTTGTCCAAGTCATCAACCTCTTCCTTTGTACCTCATGTTGAATGATAAGAGATTCCTTAATGCTCTCTTTTCACTCGGTCTCCTTCCATCGAATTTAGCTCATCTATTCTGGAAATGAGACCTAGAGTCTTATGAGTACCTAGAGGCTTGCAGTCATTAGTGGCAGGTTATCTTGCCATCGATAGTTGGGAATACATCAATGTCTCTTGATCGATGGATTCTTCAATTGTTCGACTGTTACAAGGGAAAAAATCTCTATGGCCAAGGGTAAACCACAAAAGACAGGTATGAATGCAAAAATCAACTCAATTCCATTGTATGATATACAAACTAATGTGAAAGATAAGAAATGGGCCTACCTCGATCCAACATTCGATGATGTTCCACCATTGATCACTTCGACCCAAAGCTTTATACCTGCAACAAGTTCTCAAAAAACAATCAAATCAAGTACATAGTGATAATATAAGGGGTTAGCACATTAGATAACATAATCCAATAATAAACATTACAAACATGCCCATGGATAATAATCATATATTTGTACGTTACGAATAGGACGGGAAAGGAGTATATCTATTAATAATTGATGAGCAAAAGTGACAACATTACAGACTTCCGTCTCGGCACGGTTCGAAACCAAGAAACCAAGTTCCTTCCAAATTGGCCTCCACCACTGCAATCCTCCACCAAAGGCAAGCTCATAGGAGAGAGACAATGAGGTTCTCTCAACAATAGGGAAAGAGCTTGGGGGTTGAACACTGGGTTCAAACTTGAGGGACAAAGGGATGCAGACTCAATATGAAGTAATTTCTCTAGAGTAACCTTGTTCTCAAATTTGAATGTTTTCTCCTCTTTTCCATAGCTCAGAATTGTTCTCTTATAGCCTTCAAAATGAAAATGAAGGGTCGATTCAGAACGTTTCCAATATATGGAATTCCAAGAATCAGAGATCTCCTGTTGTGACATGGAAACCCGACTTCATTTTTTTTATATTTTGGCACAAATCCCGATGTACGCGGGTTGTAGTGGAGAAACCTATGTATATGCATGTTGTATAGTAGATAGGGCACGTATATGTGGAAAATTATTTATTTTTATCTTTGGATTCATCAAAAAGGGATGACAAGTATGCATACGGAAATGGAAAAAGGCCCTCTCTGCAAGATAGCAATGGTGAGACAAATCTTGCTATAACAAATGCTCCCTAATGTGTGAGATAAGAGGAGTATCTGTGATGGTTGAAATAAATTATAAATAACCCAGGAGTGGGGTGGTAGAGAACTATATGGACGAACTCAATTGATCATTAAATTATGTACTGACTTTGCATACATGGCTGCCAAGAATACAATGCAGATCCATGTGGAAAATATACCAAATAAGTGTCTGTGGTCATGAATAGGAAAACACAAATGCAGTTACATGCCAAAAGTTGTCATAGTCATGAACAAGGCCCAGTGAAACCAATCTCAAAATCAATCTGAAGATATATGTATACCATGGAGTACAATCTGATCTCCCATGATCACTGAAGTCAAATAGGTGTTGGTCCAATGAAATGGAAGCAACAACTCAGGAAAGTTGCGGCCACATAGTGATGTCTTGAAGTCTTGTACACTATCTTCCAAGGGTTCAAGTCTACATTATGTGAATAAAGGAGTTGAGGTCGAACACAATGAGACATCGTTTGATTACCGGTCATTGAGGTATATCATTAACAAACGTGAGATAGACTACCAATAATGAAAGTAGGTATCAAGGCATCGAGTACATTTCTACAAGTGTGAATAAAGGAGTCAGTGTTGGACACTTGAGAAATCCATTGATCAGGAGACATTGATGTATTCCCATCTGTCGATGGCGACAGAGCCTACCACTAATGACTACAAGACTCAAGGTACTCATAAAACTCTACGTCCCATATCTAGAATAAATGAGTTGAATTCGATGGAAATAGACCAGTTGAAAGGAGAGCATTAAGGCATCTCTCATCAGTCAGCACGAGGATAAAAGAAGGAGCTTCATAATTTTGTGGAGATTGGACGAAGAACATGTTCATGAACCAAAGAACCTATGCATCTTTTGTGTGTGCCAAATGCAAGAGGTACACAAAAAATACCCTCTGAATAGAAGCCAATGATGAAAACTGCTAACAAAGGAAAGGAAACTATCAATAAGGATAATGGCATCCAAGGCAATGAATGAATCCCAAATTGTGAATAGATGTCTTG